>JAWZYV010001883.1:0-17218 GCA_038373885.1 Cheiracanthium punctorium | reverse complement strand
TATGTATACTCCTGGAAAAATTATAATTTCTCCTGGAAAACTCCTGGAATTCATACAGCGAAAATGTGTGGGAACCCTGATATTGGTTAGATTGAAGTTAGGATTATTGTTTATGGATAATGGTCAGAGATTGTGATATAGCTTCTTACATATAATAGCATAGTTGTTACTAGACTTATCAACATTATTTATAATAAAGTTATTCTGTAATTCTATAATTTGAGTACTTAGATTTATATTGTCAGTATAATAGAAAGTACAAATTAATTGTTTATTTAGATAAGCAAGAATATTATATTTCCATTCATTAAAGAGAGCAGAAGGTATATTGTATTTATTAGAAGTATTATATATATATATATATATATATATATATATATATATATATATATATAATATTTAAATGTATCTAATGTATCATCAATTCTGCATTCATTTAGAAGGTCACCTTCGAAAGTAAGCTTCGACCTAAAACGAAAATGCGCCGCCTCCCCCACACATATGCAACAATAAGAGTTTTCAAAGGGGTTAAAGCTGTTCTACCTGAAAACGGAGGATTTCGGTTGATTTTCGACCAAGATAGGGAGTAAACTTATAATCACATAACTTTGAGAATTTTCAGAATGTTTCCTCTAAAACTAGAATAAGAACTGACATTGCGATAAAAATTGCAAAGTTATTTAATTTTTTTAAAAAATATTATAAAACTTGACACTTTTTCAGAGAAAACGCTATTTTCTCGAATTTCCCTCACGATTAGAAATAAATTTACGATGATATAATTATGAGAATTTTCAGAATGTTTCCTCGGAAAACTAGATTGAGAACTGACATTGAGATAAATTTTGAAAAACAATTTAATTTTTTTTTTTTTAAATAGTGAAACTTGGCACTTTTTCAGAGGAAAATGTTTTTGATAGACTTTCACTTAAGATCAGAAATGAACTTATGACGCTAGAACTATGAAAATGTTTAGACTGTTTCTTCATAAACCATACTGTGAACTGAAACAAATTTCAAATTTGAAAAGTTACTTCATTTTTTTGAAAAAAATTATTAATCATGCCACTTTTTTGGAGAAGTCTGATTTTTGGTTAACTTTCCCTACAGATAAAAAATAAACTTACATTCCTAGAACAATGAAACTTTTCAGAATATTTCTTCGGGAACTGTACTGTGGACTACTGCAAATTTAAAATCTGAATAACCAGTCAGTTTTCATAAAAAGAAAGAAGGAAAAACATTTTTTTTAAATCTCAAATTCGATATTGGCTGACTGAAAAATTTTCTTTCAAAAGTAACCTTGAAGTATAAATTTATAGATGTATTTAAGAATGTTTCGGGGCTAAAAATGTACTGCATTTTGCTTTTACAAATTTTTATAATTGATACTCGTAATTGATTATGAAACCTAATGAACATGACTTCTGATAAAGATTTAAAATAAAATTACAGTAGTAAAGCTACTGAAAAATTTATAATGGTTCTTCTGAAACTACTTTACGATGCTTTATGAACATTAAGTTTATAGGAGCAATTTAATTTAAAAAATAAGTAAATAAATGAAGATGATATTTCAGACGGAAATTCAAAAAATTTCAGCAGTTTTATCGCGTTTCAATCGAATTTCATTTGAAAAAATCAACTCGCGCTGATCTCAAATACTTAATACAATATTTTACATCGAGAAAAGTTCATTTTATCATTTCAATTTTAGAGTTATAATTATATTTATAAAATTTTTCTGAGAAAGTCTAAAAAATACAGCTAACAATTTTGTCCATTACATGAATAAAGATGGCGCGACATGTATCCTTAAACCCCCAAACCACCCATATTTTACGGCTTTCTCCTAGTCCTCGATTCGACTTTCGCTCGTCAGGTTAAACAGCCTTAAAACGAAAGTTTCAAGAATATTATTTATAATATTCTTGAATAATAATTATTTTGCTACGGTACTTCTGAAACTTTTGCCATTTTCGAGTTGGGCCGTGGAATAGGGATGGCCATTTAGAAAATGTTTCAGTGTATGAGGACGAAAAAGAAAAGGTTAAATGCCGTACCTCACCTTTGTGTTTTTCCTAGGGAGTACGCCTATACACACTGGAGGAACCGTGGATCTGAGCATGGGTCGAATCGGAGCCCAGACGAAGTTTGGAGCAGTCTTGAAGGGAATGGCGGCAGAACATCGAGCGACAAAGCTCGAGGCTTCCATCGAATACGGCTTATCGTCAGGATGCTGGCGGCATTGACATTTCCGAATCCGGAATACCGAGAACGTTATCTGCTGTGCCTGATGCAGCTGTGTTTCGTGGTGGAGACCGACCCTTTCGTGTCTGCAGACGAAGTGCGAGACTTTATCCTGCACCTCGTGGGCAGTGACTGCGATCGAGTTGGCGTGGACCGATTCATCGACCAGCACTGGTCAGCGGTCTTTGGCAGACATCTGTACGGCCCGAGGAGCTTGAAGCACCTGACCCGATGTGCGGTGAGGACTCGACTTGTTGCCGCGGCGGAAAGCAGGTCTGCCGCACTGCCCCAATTGGTGAAGGACCTGGACGTTCCCGAAACCTTGAAGGACTTCTTGTTGGGTGCTCCGGAACGGAGGACATCGTAAGTATGTATGAACGAAGACAGACTTCAATAATAGTTTACTGAAAACTACAGTTTTGTTGCGTTTTCATTCATTATTTTCAGACGACAGGCATTGGCGTACTTAGGTATATGGTGCAGCCCATGGCAGACAACAAACTGCGCCCGTTATCTTAGTAATCAATGTAGGAATTATCAGTGTCTGACTAATCAACGTCGGAATCAGAGCTAGACAACGTCGAAATTTTTACATCGTGATGTCTCATCAGCTCTGAATCGACATATCGAAGACAACTTATCAACAAAATCATTCATAGACCAGCTTTTTAATAGTTAGTAAACTCTAGTTATGTACTACGCTATTAAATACTCGCAAGTGCTTTTGAAATTTGTTTTTAACCCATTTATGCCTAGTGTCCCTTTTTTGGGACGACATTTTCGCTATTAGTCGAAAAAGTTATTTATTTTTCCTAGGCTTTATTCATGAGTATTGAGCCTCAACTCTACAAAATATTTTAACATGACCCAGTAGGATGTTGATATTTTGATTTTTATGCATAATGATTTTAAAAGAAATCATCCCTTGTTCAAGAAGTTGACATCAGAAATTTATCTATTATTTCTGTTATCGGTAAAAATCGAAGAAAGTCGCAAAAATATCCAGGCACAAATGGGTTAACCCATTCGTGCATTGATATTTTTGCGACTTTCTTCGATTTTTGCTAACACCAGCAGTAATTGATGTCAACTACTGATGTCAACTGAACTACTGATGTCAACTGATGTCAACTACTGATGTCAACTGTCATGACTGATGTCAACTTTTTGAACAAGGCATGATTTCATTTAAAATCATTATGTATAAAAATTGAAATGTCAACATCCCACTTGGCCATATTAAAATGTTTTGTGGAATTGAGGTTCAATACTCGCGAATAAAGGCTCGGAAAAATAAATAACGTTTTCGAATGATAGCGAAAATGCCGTCCCAAAAAAGGGACGCTAGGCATAAATGGGTTAATGCTGGAATTGCTGCAAAAAAGAAATGAGGGCGACTATTTTTAACACTTTCCAACAAGGTTGAAAAGTGTTTATGATTTCGGCTTGTCTGCCTGGCCATCCGTCCGTGCTCTAACTCGCGTAAATATGCATAGATTTCTACGGAATTTTAATGTGTTATTCTTATATACAGTACCATGTACCCTATTGAAAATGGTCTATGTAGCATTTATAGTTTTTTAAACAGGAGCACTCAAAATATTCCCGTAGAATCGCACCTAGCCTGACAGCATTACCAAAGGTAGAATGAAGTGTGAATCCACGAAAATACATAGTTTGCACATTTTTGCGGATTTTAAGACATGAGATTTTAATTTTTTTTGTCTAAAATCCTTCAAATGATTCTCAATTTTACATGCTACTGCTTGTATGAGCAGTTAGTATATAAAAAATTGCAATTTTCAGGGCTGTTCTATACAACTGGTCGAAAATGTTATTTCCTACCCCCCCCCCCCCCAGCTCAAACTCCAGATTCACCCCCAGTTGAAAAACCAAGCTATTAGGACAGGAGAGGAGAAAACTCCCTGACGAAGGGACTCTGCGAAAGCTGCCAGTTTGATTGATTATTACTGTTCCTGAGCAAACGGAGAAACCTTTTGGATTCTCAAATCCCTTCTTCCTCAAAAAAATCCCGAAAGGATTTCCCTTGACCAGACCACACTAGCAAAATAATTTTTCGATACAAATACATTGGTTTTGAGCATAAAAATAAAAAGATACATTCGAAATTTAAAAAAAGGTACATAATACAAGTTTTTTCTAATTGGAACATTCATGAAAGTTTATTCGCATTTTTATACGTTTGAAATTCTTTGTAAAAAAACAACAACAAATGTTTTTTTTTAAGGCTGAAACACTCAGTTACGATATTCTAACAATTTCCCACATTTCTTTTTTTTTTTCGTTTGGAAACATTTTAATGCAATTTTCACTGGGTTAGCATTGGAAATTTTTGATTTTTTAATTTAATTTCATTTCAAATTTCGCTCTCAATATGTGTGCACATTTAAATTCTATTAAGGAGTTCGCGCACAGGCTGCGATCCATTTAAATCTATGTAAAATACTCTATTCTTGGTGAGGCAAAATGATTTTCCATCATTTCATGTTATTATTTGTTTTTTATTGGCTTAAATGGATGAAAACCACTGTTCACAGATCGCACGAGTCGACTCTGGTTGAGAGAACAGAAAGTTACACCGATTTTAAACTTTTAAAACCAAATTATGGTACAGCTTCTAGAAAAGGAATCACCAGTATACTATTTTATTCTGTTTTTATTAAAGTATATTACTGGTAATATTAAAAGATATTGACCAAGAGGAGAAAATGTATGTATATCAATATTGCAATTTGAAGCAAATTTTAAACTGAACAAAGAACAAAACAAATAAAAAAATGTTTCTATTTAAGTACGCACTCTTTTTCCTTTGAAACTTCTTTTAGACGTTCTTCGTTTATGTTTAATATCAGGCCTATCTCATGTTAACGTCCAACAATAGTCAGCGAGCATATTCTTGTCCCATCTTCCTTGATATTTACGCTCCATATCTTAGATGCCTCGGTGGAACCTCTCACCCTGTTCTTCGCTGACTGATCCTAAATTTTCAGGAAAGAAGTCCACATGTGAGTGAAGGAAATGCATTTTGAGACTCATAGAGTAACTCAATGCTTGAAATTTGTCCAGCATATTCATTACAATTGTTTTGTAGTCAGGAAGCTTGTAATTACCCAGAAATTTACTAACGATATCTTTGAAGGCAACCCAAGCTTCTTTTGTTGACATGCTAGTCTCAAATTCTTTATCCTTCATAAGTTTGCGGATATCTGGACCAACGAAGATTTCCTCCTTCAACTTGGCTTCGGATAAATATCGAAACTTTTTGCACAGGTATTTGAAACATTCGCCATCTTTTGGAATTGCTTTAACAAACTGCTTCATTACACCTAACTTAATATGGAGAGGGCATAATAATACTTTTTCTGGATCAACTAGGCTGTTTCTGATAACATTCTTTATGCCTGGTTCAAGTTTTTGTTTTTTTGGCCATTCTTTCTTGACCCAATGTTGACTCTTATCACGGCTGTCCCACTCGAAAATAAAACATAAGTACTTTGCATAACCGCCTTGTTGACCAAATAGCATGGAGATAACTTTCAAATCGCCGCAAATGGTCCAACCGTATTTTATTTTGGTGAGGACGAGAGACAGGTTTTCGTAGCATTCTTTTTAATGCACCGAAGTGTCCAACTGGTACAGATGCATACTGTTTTCCGCGATGAAGAAGGACAGCTTTAAGGCTCCTTTTCGAAGAATCTATAAACAACCTCCATTCATCTTTATTGTAAATGATATTAAATTTGGTCATCAATCCACGAACATCAGAACAACACACCAGATTTTCTTCTTCCTCAAAGTACTTAACAAATTCCTTTTCTCTATTCCTGTTCCAATAAAAAGAGGTTCCCTTGGCCAATAAGTTTTTCTTTGAATCTGGAGCCCAACAATTCAGCGGCCCCTTTTGAAAGGCCCAGAACTCGAGTGAGATCATTAAGCTCAACCTGAGAAAAAAGCTGAGGGGAATCACCTCCAGAGGGCTTATATTCAGTATCAGAGCTAATAAATTCTAGGTGTTCTGGGTCTGAAGATCCTGAAGAGATGACTGGCAATTCAAACGGAGGCAAATGCACTGGTACACCAGGTCCATGAGGAACGGGTCGAATGGCCGATGGAATGTTATCAGGATAGGAAATTAGCTTGTAATTTTTCCGGTTAAACGCACAAACATGGCAGGAACAAAAGTAGCAACCATCATAGTGATTTTTTGGTTCCCTCCATGTGATAGGAATTCCAAAGCGTAAAGCAAGCTTCTTCCCTTTCAATCAGTTTCGCAGATCATTGAGACACTTCACACAAACTTTATGAGGAGCCCACGATTTGTTCTGGTCTCCCAGTTTCATGCAAAAATACGAAAGATAAAGTTGTCTAACATAATCTGTAATGCTCCTCATATGGTTTTTGATAACACTATATTCACCGCATATATAACAAAAGTCATCTGGCAAATTTTCACAACGTCTCGAACTCGAAGCCATGCTTCACGAAATCACAGAGAAAAGCAAATGTTAAAATTATTTCTGTGATTTTCACTTGTCACTATGTCATAGAATGCTTGATACTATATAAGACTACACTCCTAAGAGGTCAGCGAACCAACAGGAAGATCTGAGATAAGGATTTGCTCGACGCTATTGGTTATAGAGGTACCGCTACGTGAAGGGAGGGATGGCGAAGGTGGGGTGGGGGGATCACATAGGGTTATTCTGTAGGTTTCAGTTTCACCATGGTAGAATGATGGTCAATCACAAATAAATAGAATGGCCCAATATAAATATGTGGTCAGGCAGGGAGCGAAGAAATTCAACCCGAAACATTTTTATGGTAAATGTTGATAAAAATCCAAATAAAATCGAATTTTTCAAAAAAACGTGACCTGATAGAAATCTTTTATTACTATTTTTGAAATCAGCATCGAAAAATATAATAAGTTCAGCTTTCAGTTTCCTTGTATTTTTTTCATCGCAGGCCTGTGTTATTGGTGCGAAAAAGCACCATCAGCATGAAGCAGTATAAAAATAGAATAAGAGAAGTTTGAACTTGGATATTTACATTCTTTTTTTAACTAGTTTTTTTGGTCGAAATAGACGTTTTTTGACTCTTCCAGAAGCCATTCATTTATTTAATGATTTTATGTAAGATTTTTCATATTTTCTTGTATGTACTTTTTTATAATGGTTCCTGCTGATGGTGCGTTTTTGAACCATTTTGTTGCTACCACAGAAATAACAAAACAACAAAAAAAAATTGTTTGCATTTATGTTTTATTTAGCAAGCATATAACGGAGAAAAATAGTATCTTGCAAAAACTTTCATCAGAAGTATGTGCGGCAGGGAAAGGGTTAAGCTCACTCTAGAAAATTTTTTTATACTACTCTAGAAACTTATCTATTACAAGAATAGGCGATGGAGGCCTCCAGGGAAGGTGGTTAAAACCCACTTTAAAAATACCTATTCATCCTACCCAGTTACGCCAGTGCACAAGCTGAAATTGTGCACTGGCGTAATTAATTTATTAAAAAGAAAATTTCTTATTAATATAGTAGTGGTACTGGTTTACTAAGTTTCTCTACAACTACAAAATACTGAAAATACATTTTTCATTCTGAAGTTAAATTAATCTTACACCAAAATTAGCTTGGTTTGGGAAAATCAAACAAAAAATAATAGAACTACTGTCATTAATTTTTTTCCCAGTTCATGACATAAAACAATTTTGTTGCATCTGCACTATTTTAGTGTTACATATGGTAACTAAAGAGGTGTTAGGATTTTTTGCGATGCCTAGGTTATTTTAAACAGGAAAGAGGGGGGGGGATCTCACACGCCTATTTAGATTAGTTTAATGATATTTGGTCAAGGAGGCTATCTGTATAGCTGATAACTGATTCACAAATGTGAATGAAGCTGAAAAAGGAGAAAAACATTCATTGGATTTCTGAAAAAGAATTTATAAATAATTCCTAATGCGTTACCAAGTTACAGAAAAATAAGCCAATCAGCATTTCTGAAGTTATATTACGAGATGGATCAGGCTTCCCTTTCAGATGAATTTGCGAGTCGTGCAATTCTCAGTGGAAAAATTTTCAAATTTTATCTGTAGATGCAAATGATAAAGTTAAGGAGCTTTGTCAAACCAAAAGGTCTATCATAAGTGGAACATTCAAAACTACTACAAATTTTAAAACTCACTTAAAGGTAAAACTTCAATTTTATCATGAAATTGATTAAGCTGAATTCTTTTGTTCAAATGTTTAATTGAATTCAATAAGTCATAAATATTAATATGCAGGCTTTTCACCGCCTTTTTTTTCAAGTGAAGAAAACTTTTTTTATTGAATTCTCGTCAATACTTACTTCTTTTTCCATCAAAGCATGCTTGTCCTACATTTTAGAAAATGTATGAGAGAAAAGCGGTATACATATGCTTATTTATTTATTTATTTATTATTTTATTTTTGTCTTGTTTGGAAATCTAAGTAAACCTTAAGTTTCTTTTATTAATTTTAATTATTCATCATTTACTCATCTTTTTCTCATCAGATATTTAGAATCATGGATGGATCGTATTCTAGTTCTCAGAAATTTAAACCTTACCATTGATGCCTGAATTAAAAAATATTAGATATGGGTTTGAATTCGGTTTAAGAGAGCTTGAACCCTAAATTTATGCTTCTTAAATAATTTAAGGTTTTATTTTATTAGCTTGGATGAAATAAATGAAACATTTCAGTAAACTTTTCAATTTTTAATGTTGTCCTTATCAAACTGAAGTAATTTCAGAGTGATACGAGAGAAGTTGAAGATAAAACTACGGACTGATGATGATTGGTTTGAATTTAATGACTCCGAACCATATACCAAAAATTCTCGAAATGTTGTTGAACTTGAACCGCTGCAGTTTCTTTCCGAAAAATAACAGATTTGAAAGTTCTAAATTCATATCCAACTGTAAAAGAACTTTTCGTAAAATTTAACACAAGTTTGCCGACTAGTGCTCCTGTCGAAAGACCTTTTACTTTGCAGGTATTATAAATGCTCCAAAAAGAAATTGACTAAGCGATAATCAGTTCGAAAAACTAGTTTTTTTTAAAGCAAATCATTCTTTTTCTAAATCATAGTGCTTAGAATAATTATACCATCTTTTAAAAGTCCTTTTCATAATTTTTTTATTAAATAGCATACTGTTAAATAAATTAATACAATGACACACTTTTCTTTTATAATAATTTATGAATGCATCTTGTCTATATTGCAACGCTACACTAGGGCAATCTGCCAAGGTAGGAGGACTTTCTAAGGGGTTCTAACGCGTATTCACGTTACATCTGGAGAAAGCCTACCAAAACTCCAGACCGTTAGATCTACAGCTGTGCGATGGGACCCGAACCCGGGACCTTCACACTTCGGCTGTCTACCATTTTCAGTGACATAACCGCTGAGCCATGGTGAGGCTGTGAATGCATCTTAAAAGAGATATGCAATTTAACTCATCTTCGTTTAGAAATATATTTAATTTTAAATTTCAATTCCATTCATTATCACTAAAAAACAACGTTCAAAAAATACTTGTCACAGTTTTTCTTGCATGCACTTTAAGATGCAGTTTATTCCAGGAAAAATTCATGTATTTAAAAAATAAAATAAAAGATAGTTACTATTACATTTGTTTGTTCATCTTAAAATACATTGGAATAAAATAAACTAGAAGTTTCTGTAGAAAATTTTACTTATTCTTAATTGAAGTTTTAAACGTACTTTGTATTTTGTATTTTTTCAATTCAGAAAGTATTTTGTATTTTGTAATTTTTGTGTTTGAATAAATATATTTTGTATTTTGTATTGAAAATACATTTTTTATGCATTTTGTCCAACCCTGTCTTGAACCACCGTTAAACGTGCTTTGCAGGTTTTCACACAGCACTTCCAGTAGCCTTTAGTTAAATATTTTCTTTCTAGTCCAAACAAAACGTCGTTTAAAACTAATAAACGACCGCCACGTTCTGATCTAATAAAATTAATCTTCTTCATCTTATAAGCCCAACTCGTACGTAGTACTAAATGAGAAAGAACACAGAAGAGTGTCTGGTAGGATTTTAGGGAAAATGCCACCCTTCGAGCCTTCACGGCAAACAAAGAAAATGGAGAATTTTGCCCTTGTGTTGTCGTCCGAAAAGTGAGCTCACTGAGCTCTGATTGGGGAAGCACCCCATCGTTAAAAACGATGGTCCTTTTTTGCAGTGGTCAAAGATGGCGGCTCCTCCGTACTTGCAAGTCAGGGTGTACCGGAAATTGAGAAAGGGCTAGTTACCCTAATTGGCTTTGCTTTCCCCCATATTTTTTTCGACCAGTTGTATACTGAACCTTTTCAGGCCCCTTCAGTGATCCAGAGACATGTCGCGGCTATCTGAACGGGAAATTTGACATGGTTAGGAAGCTGCGACTGGCGGCGACACATGGGGTGTCCTCTACCGAACAATAGACCACAAGTGTAAAAACCGCAATGTTATCCACGGTCCCCAATTACCTATTGTCCGGAGTATCTCCCGCTTTCTTCTGAGTGCGAAAAATTTATTGCTTACAAGTGATAATTGGCCAAGCGACCCGCGACGGTCTCTGGATGTCTGAAGGGGTCTTTAAGGAGTTAACAATAAACTGCTCGTACATTCCCATTCAACGAATTCCACCAATTAGAGCTTTCACACTCTTGGCTGAAAATTCAGTCTTGACCGCTGGTTTTCACAGTGACCTTGGTAATCCCCGTTCCTCCAAAGTGCTCCTACCACTCACCGCGCAATTCCACATTCTTATCTTTTCTTCTGTCTCCGAGGTAAGCAGTGATTTCTTATTGTCCTAGTTTTTCTCGTATTTTCGTAATATCTTCCTCTGCCAATTCGTTTTCTTTCACTTTCCAGCCTCATAAAGCTGGTAAAGGTCAAGACTCAGAAATTTTGAGAGTGGCCAGTGACCACTGCACATGGTTAATTCAGTGGCCACTTGAACGGTATCTTACGTACGTAAAATTCATGTGTAATTAAAATATATGCATGTACATAAAGGTATAAATGTTGGATACAATATAATGAAAAAATTATATTTTTCAGGACTAATGAATAATAATACAATGTCGTTTTGTATATATTTCTTAAAATCAATAATAATAAAAATACTTACTATAGCTCATTTAATTAATTTTGTCGATACTGTCAAACCTCGATTTAACGTACTTTGATTTAACGAATTCTCCGACTTAACGAATATTTATTTTCCCGACAAAAAGGATGCTAAAATGCTCTGATTTAATGAATTTTTAGCTTTGATTTAACGAACAATAATCGCTGAAATAAAATTCGCACATAAAACTAAAACTTTGAATTTTTCGCAAGCAAAATTTCAATCTTTCACACCCTAATCCAAGTGTGTAATACATTAATTTTTTTCTCATTTCTCCAAACGAAGCAAGTGCATACGAAGACAGCGATACAGAAACAGTCATTTACAATTACGCCGTGGATAACGATGATCAAGTGCCTGGATGGGAAGGTTTTCCTGGTAATGGAAATTTTACAGGATATGTGTCTTGCGATGTACAGCTAAGTACCTGCGATAGTGAACTAAAAGAGAATGAAGATTCTGAAAGCAGCGAAGAGATGACGAAGAAACGGAAATTGAATTAAAAAAGGTGACATTCCAAGAAGCAGTTTGCAGCATGAATGCTTTAAAATTTTTTATTTTTGCCTCATGAGATTGATGCTGTTGCTCTTACTAAGTTAGAAAATATCGATAAAGAACTTAGGAAAGTCAAAAACAAAGCACTACCGAGGATTTCTTTCCAAAGTACCAATATCTGTATGTATTATGTATTAAATTTTAAGAGCAAGTAACGTTCAAGAATTTAGATAATTTTAAAGTTGATCGCCTAAAGTATAACTTATAATTTTTAAACTCTCAGTAAACAATAATCATTCGGTTTTTGATATCTATATCTAAGGGTATTTTGCATTGATATTTTTATACCATACTCTTTACCAAAATGGATATTCGATTTAACAAATTGCTTCGATTTAACGCACGGATTTGTGGGTCCCAATCAATTCATTAAATCGAGGTTCGACTGTAATTGAAATGAATGAAAAATAAGTAAATTAAAATCAGGCTGAATAAAGAACACAAACATATAAAATATTATATTTAAATCCTGAACGCATGGCCTTCTGCTTTTTATGCTATCATGCCACCACAATTCAATTACATCGTTAAAATCCCCCAATTAACCTTAGCAGTCTTTACAAATAGCCTGTTTTCTAAACATTTTCTACCCATTGATGTGGATTTGTCACCTATAATACTTTTAACACTGCTCCAAATTCTCTCTACTTCAGCATTACTGTGGGGTATAGTAATTAAGCTTGGATGAGTTCTTTTACAATTTTTAAATTACTGAAATTTTCACTATTTAATTTTTCATTTAAATTTGTGAGGGAATTTGTGGGTTTAAACAAGTGAAAATATTGCTACGCAACAATTTCCACTCTTCCAAAGCTCTTTCTTTAGGAAATTTGAACAGTTCACATATTTTTATGAGTTCATTTTCTCCATAACTTTTCAACTCTTCATCTGTGGAAGGGAAATGGCAGTGTCTAATTTTTGTGCCATGACAGCACAAGCACAGCTGCCTGGTCTCTCATCACCAAAGTACCTATCAGGAATATTTTCACTGATGCTTATACAAAAGTTTTTAAAACTGCGCTTTTGATCTGGTAAGTTGCTAATTTTTCTAGCAGTTGAAGAGAACATTTTGTATTCAAAACAAAATCTTTGAATTTAATCTGCTCTGGTTCTGAATCATCAATAGTAATAAGAAATTTTTTTAAGTGCTGGCCATTACTTTCTACCAGTTCCCCAGATTCTCCAAAGTGAATTAAATCGAATTTCAGATTTTTTACACAATTTGTTGCTTCACATATGTTAATATTCGACTTTTCCAAATAAAGTGTAGCTTGAGAAATAATTTCTAAAAAATCTCTGAAAGCATGTAAGAAGAACACAGCATCATATCAGCAAATTTTTTTAATATATATTTTGCTGAACTTTTAACACTAGCTGTATAACCTGAGGTATGGATTGATACAACATTGGTCAAATGCTGGACAATGCATTGATAATTTTCTACAATGGCAATAACTAAATTCTCCAATGAGTTAGCCCATCTAGTTTCAAAAATAGCTTCGAAAGAAAGTGTTTTCAAGTTAAGTGCATCAGCAGCTCTGTAATTGTTCCCTTGTAAGTTTAGGAAAAACTGTTTCTCTGTCTGTAAAAATTGTTTATCAATCTTAAAAGTGCCATCATCGGCAGGAATGATGTGGTGCCAGATTACCGATTTTTCCGGATTATAGATGTGCTGAAAATATCCATTAAAACCATCGTCGATCACGTGCTATTGACCAGTGTATTATTTACCAATGAAAAGTAGTCTTAAAATATACATACGATCGCTGTATAAACCGCCAAAAAAAGTACTAAACTACACTGGAACAAATGCAATTTAGTGTTTAATTCAAACTAAAAACTATAAAGCAGAAAAGATTTGATTTTGGAACAGTTTCATAAATATAACACAAATAATAACTGAAATTTATTTAAATGCTAATTTAAATAAGTGTATTAAATTATTAATAGAATCTAATTTGCTTTTGTATTTACATTAAATACAGCGGTTAATTTGACTTGCTTCATTTTTTTCGGTATTTAATTGGTCAATTAACATATGCACATTCATCAGTTGACTCTCAGATATAAAATCGGATTTATTAAATCGCTCCGTAGTTTGTATCATAGAGTTTTATTTCGCAAGCTGAATTATTCCGAATTTTACTCTCTTCAGTCTCTTCACAGCAGGCACGTATCTAGAAAAACAACTCGGGGGGGGGGGCCTCCAAAAATTTCGGAGGGAGTCCAAACGGTAAAAAAAGGCAGAATGTTTCACAGAAAGACTTTATCATTATCATTTGAGTAACAAAAATCAAAATTTCGGGGGGGGGGTGTCCAGACCCCCTGTCCCCCTTAAATAAGTCCTTGCTTCACAGCTTCTTAATTACGTCGAAACATACTGATTCCCCCATCCTTTCCCTCTTGCTTTTCAAAGCACTGGCGAATTCCTTCCCGCGATAGTTATTGCATTTCGCACGGAGACAGGATGTCTAGAAGCAAGGCAATGTGTCTGAAAATATCCGAAGCCCCGTGTTTACGATGATGTGTAAACATGCTGTCTCGTTTTAAAAACTCATACATATTAATGTTCTATGAAAGCACTTGCGTTATCTTTGAATTCTTCATTCAGCAGCACTGCACCTTTTTCTGCAATTAATTTAAATGTAATAAGCGAACCAAGACGTATTTACTTTTAGTTTTATCATTTAAAAATCAGGAAGTCCCACATGGCTTTGTTATAAAATATGGATTTTTTTTTTTTTTTTTAATATGCACGTTGTTGAAGAAATGATTGTTCCAACCAAGAATGTCTCCTGTTCTGCTCATTCCTACTGAAGTGAGTCACTCCGGTTTGCAAGCGTGTCTGCTGCATCTGCGATTTCGTGGGATTAGTGTCAATAAATAAATTCACAATAGAGTGATGGAAAAGGGTGAGGGGAGGTGGAGGGGGATACGTATTGCCGTTCTTTTTTCCGAGTGAATTGTAAATTCTGTAAATGTATTTTGGAGAGAGTAAGAAACAGTAATTGTAAACCAAAACACATAAATTTAATAAAATAAAAAATTCATCGCTGAGTCGTCCCGTGGCGAGTGGCGACCGCGAATCTTGACCTTTAAAAGCTTGAAAACCCCTTAAGAAGCTCTGCTAAGGTAATTGTCTTAGGGCCGTATTCACCAAACTGTGAGTAACCCGCCATGATCCGAGAGTTGGGAAACCTGCATTGCCGGTTTGTCTCGGAGACAACTCGGAAATTGTATTCACCAACTTATTTCAAACCAGGGTTACCTTACTCTGGAGTTCTGTCAGCCGGCTTTGAAAGCTCGCCTGTGATTGGTCAGAGTAATGATTCCATGAAGGAATGAACTAGATTTAATGTTCCCGAGACCGAACCCAGCTCCCACCACACACACTTCCTTCATGATATTTAATTTTTTTTATGCAAACTGTTCATTAAAATGTGAAAATTAATTTAACTTTATTATAAAAAAATACACTGATTAAACATTTAATACAAAATTACATCCAATATTTTTTATAAATAAAATTTCATGCCTGTTATACTTTTTTCAAATTTAGGAATTTTCATATTTTTTAACACACAAAAATTAATTTATTCAGTTTTGATGTTTTTCTTTTTGAGGTACTTTATATATTATACATAGAATATGTATGTCTTTAAAAAATTCCATGATGCTGAAGCATATTGTTTTTTACTCACATTTGTCTGAAAAATTGTTAATTCGCTATTCCCAAGTACAGTACACTACAATCAGACAAAAATGTTTAACTCCTCAACAACACTTTTTTTTTTCATCCTTTACACCTAAATGATTAATCTCTTCAATGTAAATATTTTTATCCCGCCTCTTGTTACAAAAAAAAAAAAAAAAAAAAAAAAGCGAGGGCGAAGTAGATCCACAGTGCTCTGGCCAAATTGCCCCTCATCTGTGGAATAATAGAGACAAGAAGATAAATAGGAAAAATCAGAATTTATTTACTTATTTTTAACATAAAAAATAATTAAGAAAAAAAAGCGTTCAAATCAGAAGAAATAGGGAATGGAAAAGCAAACCAAGATATGTCCGACAGATGGCGCCTGCAGTCTCTACGGCAAAATAGCACAGTCATTCTCCAGAGTTTTTGAAAACATTGTACAAGGATTTTTTATCACTTTTGGCTACTTTTATAGCTTGATGGGTGGTTTTCACAGTAGTTTCCGTCTGTTAAAGCACATAATATTCAAGTATTAGCAAATTTTTGGGATTTTCCAAACCTATAAAAACAACCCTCGTATCCGCCATTTATAAACCGGAGTCAACCCTCCGATATTGCGGGGTGAATCTGCACGTGGAGTCAGGGTCAATTCTTGGGGTAACCCCTGATTTTGGAGTTGTGAATACCATTTTCTCACTAACCCTTGAAGTAGCTCGCTGAGCTGGGTTAACTCCAGGGTTTAAAGTTTGCTGAATACGGCCCTTAAATGTGTACACTAAACTCAGAGAGCAACATTAGTCAAAATCAGAAAAGGAAATTGTTCAACTCTGTTCTTAATTAACTGGTGTTTCGTCGGTTAGTATTTACCGAATGAAAACAGAAATAAGGAACTGCGGACTTCTCTACTCCCGGGAAAAGCTGCCTTTAAAAGTGGATATGTTACAGTGAAAACCCGATATTAGTCAAAACCCGAATTAACTACGCAAAACGCGTTCTGACTGACAGCGATAGGCAAAACCCGTTTCATTCGAGTAGTGGTAGCACGTAGGGGTACCTACAGCGGAGGGTACCTACAGCGAGGGGTACCTACAGCGGATGCATATTATCAAGGAAGCCGTTTATTAAACATTATCTTTAAGTTACAGTAGAGATTGAGAAGAGGAGAGGGGAGACGGGTACAAAAATCAGCGTGGACTAATTAAGCAGTTCCAGTGGCAGAAGTCTCTCGATTTTCGATGTGCGGGAGTATTTACGCTTACCACACCACGTGGTTTTCGAAGACATAACTCCGCCTCTCTCTTATCTCTGATCGAACCACACACATTTATCAACTTGACCCGCATTCGGGGCTACAAGGGCGTGGGGACACGTGTACATCAAAAGAACTCAGAATCGACGGCCTGATGCTTGACAAGTAACAAAATAAATAAAACATAGCTCCAGAGCGCGCGTGGCAAGTATGACAGGAAAGCAAAATTTACAGTGAAAGTACCCGCTTGAAACATATACCCAAACTAGTAAACC
>JAWZYV010001882.1:0-16928 GCA_038373885.1 Cheiracanthium punctorium | reverse complement strand
CATTTTGAAAGTCGGGAGTTCTCTGCAAACCGCCATGCTTTTCACTTTTCTGATCGCGAATAATACTGACGTAGTTTTTTGAGTCATTATATTGCAATGATGCCAGGTTAATACTCATGACGCAAACTTTACATCAAGAGTCAAATAATTTTGCTTTTATTTTAGATTCCACATCACTGGAATTAATTGAAATTACACATGTTAGGAAAATTTTCGTTTACTACAATGCGAAAAACGGGCACGCGGCTAGTAAATAAATAAAAATAAATACTATATTTTCGATGGGACATTATATGTACGGATTAAAGCTGAATTTCTTTTACTTCAAATGCCGATATATGCTGATATAGTTATTAATATATCTACTTATGTGGCTATATGTAAGTAATTGTTATTATTAATATTAATTTTCAATAAAATCCCAATAATAAGTTAGTAAAAAATGGTAACGAAATCGCAGTCCTTAATTTTGCGAGACTCGCGAGACGTCTCGCGTCTCGCGCGAGACGAGACAGCAATTTCTTTGCGAGACGCGAGACGAGACACAGTGTTTGCGAGACGAGACGAGACGCGAGACGAGACAGAGGTTTACCATTGCGAGACGAGACGAGACAGCCCCGATTCTCGTCTCGCACGTCTCGCGTCCATCCCTAATAAATAATATCTGGAAAATTTTCAGATTTTTTTTCTTTTTTTTAATTATATTACTTCATTCCAATCAATCATATATATTTTTAAGAGATGTAAAAACATTTAAAGAATAAATATTAAGATCTGCGATATCCACAGTCAACTCAAAACATTAATGAGGAATACTTTAAATTGAATTGGCAGTGAAGTGTGACATTTGGCAGAAAATATGATTTTTCAATGTGCTGGTCAACTTTCTCTAACAGAAATTGGGTGTTGCCTTTGGAAAATTTTGAATTTTTTTTTTCCCTGTAGATGTAACAGTAGGAGCTCTATTGTTTTAAACACCCCAATTTTGACCATATACCTCTGAATAAAAATATCTGAAATATCATCTTGATTGATTGAACATATCGGCTTCTAGAGGTCCATACATTGGGAAAGATTTTTAGGACCACACTGCATGTATATATAATTGTCTTACTATACAGAATATGGGTACTTTTAAAAATTTGGTGCCATTTGATGTCCGAGTTCAATTTATTAATTTAGATAATGAGTTTTTTAGTCTAAATTAATGTCTCTTTTCATATTAATGTGGACTTATTTAGACTCATGATTTTTTTTTCTTTGAAATGTCATTTCTGTTACTATAAAAGAAACAATCATTACAAGCTTGGTAACAGACATGGCAAACAAAAATTTACAAAAATCTAAAAAAAAGTATATATATATATATATATATACTATACTATATATATATATATATACTAGCTGAAGTACCCGTCCTCGACGGGTTAGTGAATGAAAATTTCCAAAAAGCAAGAACTTTCGTCAGCATTGTAGGAGTACACAGAATGGATGTAGTATGTTGCCAAAGTAAAGAAAGGGAAGTTATAATTTTCATGTATTGTTAAAATATTACAGGTCAGAGTGTAACTAAGTAATATCATTTCATTCGCTTTACTCGTAATTATGCGATGCACGAACGAATATTTACGCATATTGATATAATTTTCGCAAAATATTAAAATTTAATCAACATTTTTGAAAAATTTGAAGCCTAGAATTTAAGTTGAGTGACAACCTATCATGTCACCCAAATTCGTTTCATTCCCTGCAGTCTTTATTTCGTGATGCTGGAACAAATTTTCAGCATTTTAAAACGATTTTCGAAAAATCTCAAAATGTAAGCAAAATATTTTTAAAATTCAACGCCTATAAATTAAGATTAGCAACTACCTATCATATCACTCAATTTCGTATCATTCGTATTAGTCGTTATTACGTGATGTTTGAAGAAATATAAACGTATTTTTAGAGAATTTTCACAAAATCTCAAAATCTAATAAAAATGTTTAAAAATTGGATACCTATAGTTTATGTTGAGCAACCATCTATCATGTGACCAAATTTCATATCATTCGCTTTAGTCGTTATTACGTAATGCGGGAACAAAGATTCACTCAGTTTTAAACGATTTTCGCAAAATCTCGAAATCTGATCGATTGTTTTTTTTAATTAGATTCTTACAGTTTAAGGTGAGTGACCACCTATCATTTCACCAAATATCATTTTTTCACCTTTGCAGTTATTACGTGATGTGCGAACACAAATTTACACAGTTTGAAATGATTTTCGCAAAATTTCAAAATCCAATCAAGATTTTTTTTAATTCGACGCCTATGTTTTAAGTTGAGTGACCACCTATCATGACACCCAATTTCATATCATTCGCTTGAGTCATTTTTGCGTGATGCTTGAACACATATTTACGCAGTTTGAAACGATTTTCGCAAAATCTGAAAATCTAATCAAGATTTTTTAAAAATTCGACGCCTATGTTTTAAGTTGAGTGACCACCTATCATGACACCCAATTTCATATCATTCGCTTCAGTCGTTTTCACGTGATGCTTAAACAAAAAAAGCGTCACGGACAGAATGACAGAATGACAGAATGACAGACAGACAAACTTTTTTTTGAGGGTCGCATCGGATTTCCGGGTGCTTGAAACGGATAGAAATCGCAAAATTTTTGAATTCCAAGAAATGTACAGACAAATGTCTAAATTTGTTTACATAGGTGTATAACCAAATATAATCGCTCTCTTCTGTAGAATATGTAACTGTCTACTATCATCTAGGGATTTCTGTAACTATTTTATTGTTTCGCAAGAGCCTCACGTAAAATTTAAAGCGACGAAATAGTTAAAATAGGAAGTAAAAATCAATTTAAAAATCCTAAAGCATATTTTGATAGTTAAATCAGTCTTCATTGTAAAAAGTTAACCATTCTACGTGTCATGTATTTTAGTAAAAGCTTTTACAAAATGTAATTATTCGCTTTGTATTTTTGACATTACAACGGTTAAATTTTATTTTTGCTTGCTTTGCCTGAACAAATTTATGCTGAATAAATGTTTTTTTAATTTCAGACAGTCCTCCCTTTCAGCACATGAGCACGTGAAGCCCCAAAGGAAAAACTAAAGAAAAAGAACATTAACAAATTAAACTTAAATAAAATATTAAGTACACCTTTAGATTTTTGTAAATTTAAAACTGGTATTTTTTCTCTCCCCCCCCCACACTATTCTTAAATACTCTTATTATAGCTAACGCATTGCAGTATAGGTTACTACAGCACAGTCTTTAATCAATCGCACGTGCGAACGAGAAAAATTGCCTTCTGAACCTCTCTCTGAGAACAGAAGCTGAGACAGTTGAAAAGAAGTACGGCGCTGCTGATATCATCTCGTTCGCGCATTTTCAATGGGCATACGGACCAAATTTTATTGGACATCTCTTCCGTATTTTTCCTTGGTTTGTTAAGTTCGGTTAGTTAATCAATTTTTATTTCATTTCCTAATTATTTTATTTATTTCTATCATTTTTCACTACAATATTTTTTTCACAAACTAATGTAAATAATTAAGATGGGAATAAAAGAAGTGTTTCGGAACCAAAATAATGACATTTTAAAATATCTTTTGAGAAAAAAATTTAAATAAAAAGAATCAAGCCAACACCTTTGCTAAAACGTAGTATCTTGGAGACGAAATGTAAGACAAAATATTAATTGTTTTCTTCCAGTCGCGTGCATTGTTTTCCTTTAACTGCTGGAAACGCAAATATATTTTAATTTGTAAGGTGCATCGTATCTGCATACTTAATTTTCGAAATCTGAACCCCCATTTCAATAACCCACGAGACACCACTGCCTTCAGATATTTATATTTACAGGGTTCTTATGATAAAAGTACATCTGGCATTTTTTCTGCCTTTAACTACAGACATTTAAGTGTTTTTCTCGCATCTAATATAATAAAAGAGTTTTCTTAGTATATGCGTGTAATATATGTTATTACTGTTACAAATGTTTATTTACTTCTGTACAAATATGGCATTAGACACGATCATGTTGTCAGTAGTTATGTGGATAGCCATAAAAAGGTTATTTCCGCCTAATCTAATAAATTGATATAAATGTGTGCATTAAAAAATATTTTGTCTAGAAAAGAGAGATTATATTGGAAAAGAAAACACACACACACACACACATATCCCAAGAAGCTATCGTGTTTTAGCTGTTATATTTAATATATTGCATTGCTGAGTATTCCTCTCTTTTCATAGTAGATAAGAATACAACATGTATAAAACAGCTACTTTTATTAATGACTATGTCATTTTATCTCTCACCCCCTTTATTGAAAATTGTCTGAGAAATGCGTCCCAAAAAAGCGACATAATAAAATATGCGACATAAAAGTTGTTGAGTATTTTACATATATTTAAATTCTATTCTTTCACAACAGATTTAATCTATTGTTACAATATTTCGTAAGCTGTAGAATATGAATCACATGTATTTTTCTATAAATAGGTTTCAATCATAAAAATTTCAACAGTTTAAAAAAAATTGTTTAGTATTGAATTGTTTATATTTTTACTGTGCAATGTTTTATCCTCCTGAATTCTGTATCCCTCAATGAACATTTATCTACTTAACTGTAACTGTGCTCTTGCACGCATTCTTTATACTTCTTCTACTAGATTGAAAGTAAAGAATAAGGTGAAAACAGAACAATAAGAGAAATGAGACCTATATTGAAGGAATGTCAAAGAGAAATAGAGTACCAAGTTACTGTAATGACGTTGAGTGGGAGTTGACGATCACCTCAACCTCAAGGCAAAATTTGGTGATAAGGGCAAGTGATAGAAAAAATAACTCCCCATCAATCCAAATTCTTTTATTATATTTACAGTAACAGCCATACTCAAATACAATTACAAAAGGCATTTAGTTTGGGGTACAAGAAATATTTCTAAATTATATATTTGATAAAAAAATTAAGTAATATTTTCTTTGCAATAGCTTCGTGATGGCAACTGTTTTTTTCTGCTTTCTAAGCATTTTTTAAATAATAATACTGATGTTTCATACACGCTTCTCTTACAAAGAATACAAACGTGAATATACATTGAGTTTGTTAAAGATCTATAGCTATGTCAGATTCGTGTACTTAAAGTGTCAGGACTAAGTTCATCTTGAAATGTTCGAATCAGCTTTAGATGAATTTGAAGAATGTAAAATACGTTTGAAAAATAATTATTTAATTGGAAATAATTTTAATTACAGATGCTGAAATTTCTATAAAAATCTGACTATTTTCATGCTGCACCATTTTAGTTAAAAACAGTTAAAGTGTCAGGTTTTGGCACGTTTACCGTGTATGTGTGCTTGGGACTGCTGTCTTTGCTACATTAAAACTTAACAATTTCAAAGTTAAAATGTAAATAAATAAAAATCTTTGAATCATTCAGAGTATAAAGGTGGCTGCTTTATGTACTTACTGACTATAGATGCAACAAATATGTAGTTACTTGCTGAAGTAGCCGTCGTTGGCGGGTTAGTAAGAAGTGCAAATTTACTAATAGCCTTTATTTTCGTCAGCACTGTAGTCGTACAAAGAATGCAATTAGTGTATTTCAAATAGTACAAACAGAAAAATTATAACTATGTACTATTAAAATATTACAGGTTAGAGAGTCACAAAGTGATGGATGAAATTGGCAATGGAGAATTTCTTTTTATTTTAAAAAAGGTTTAATGAGCTTTTCAAGTCAAAAGGTCATTCCCAACCTATAACCAAATTTTGTTTGATTTAGTCTGCATACTTTAACATTATACCACAAAAAGATTTTGCAGAATTTTCAAAAAATCTAAAAAAGCAAGTGAACAATTTAAAAAAAGTTTTAAAATTTATTCAAATTTTTCGAATATTTTCGATATTTGTTTTTCCAGTCGTCCCTTTCTAAACTTCATTATATTCGTGTAATCCATTTGTAAGGGATGCCAGAACAAAATACGATTTTTTCGAAATACCAAAATCTATAAAAATATTTACAACAGTTTTGGCAGTTAGAGTTTAAATTAACTTGCATCTAACACATAACTCTAAATTTCATTTAATTCCATTCCCATTTTTCAGGAATAACACAAGCATGTACTAAGTTTTCACAAAATACCTAAGTCTATAGAAATTTTTAAGGTACTTTGACGCTATAGTTTAAGTGACCACCTGCGACTATAATCAATTTTATTTCATTCGCTTCACTGGTTTATGAAAATAATCGACCCATATTTTTACATTTTAAATAAATTTTCACAAAATCTCAAGTTTTAATTTTAAAAAAATCGACACTTTAGTCTAAATCAAGTAATTACTAGGGAATGCAATCCCGCACTGTTTTTCGCTTCGCGGGATTGCGGGATTGAGATTGGATGATCCCGCGGGATCCCGCAATCCCGCGGGATTAAAATTTCATTCAACTAAATATTGATTTTGATAGAGAAAAGTAGGAAAAAGTTAACATTATAAACTGTATGAGGTTTCACTTAACAATAATACATTATCTTATTTGATAATTAATACAATACCTTACATGAATATGAAAATTCTGTCATGATATTCATAATAATAGTTATTTCTTAGTTGCTAAAAAAGAAGAATGTAAAGAAGACAACGTAAAGAGCCACTCGTTTTCCCAGTCTTCATCTAATTTTGATAGAGAATACAAAAGTGGTTAACAAGATTTTTTTTCTTTGTATGAAACCCTGAGGAAACCATACATTTTTTAGTGGTTAACTGAAGTTCACATTTTAAAGATATCACCGGCATGGGTGGCCGTTTCGTTGTTTATAGAGGGGGAGGACAAGTCAAGATTTCAGTCCCAGAAAGATACAATATTGAGTGTTAAAGGCTTCTGCGTTATACCTGTACGTAATAATAACAATATGGGAGCTGAGGGGGACTAAGGGGTCTACCTGACAATAGGTATGAGCGTTTAAGATCGCTGGTTCTTATTGTTCATCTTATGCAAAAATTTTTGGCCAATTGAAGATCGGGAAAGAGGCGTGAAATTGTAACAAAAATAATTTATTTCTCAGTTTCAATCCCGCGGGACTAGTCCCTCAAATATTTGTGCGGGATCCCGCAGGATCCCGCACAAATATTTGAGGGAGGCGGGATCGCGGAACGCGGACTTGAGGAACGCGGTATTTGAGGAACGCGGTATTTGAGGAACGCGGGATCGGGATTGCATTCCCTACTAATTACCTATCAAGTCACCCAATTTTATTTCACACGTTTTAGACGTTAATAGGTGAAGTGCAACAAATATTCACACATTTTGAAGCGATTTTCGCAAAATCTCAGAATTTATTTAAACTTTTTTAAAATTTTCGATATTTATAGTTAAATTGAGTGACCACATACCATGCACTTATTTTCAAATCATTCCTTTTAGTCGATATTATGTGATGCTCGAATAAATGTTTACGTATTGTGAAATAATTTTCCAAAAAACTCATCCAATTTAAAATGTTTGAAAAATTGTACGCCAAAGTTGATTGGCCAACTATTATGTCACCCAGTGTCTTTTCATTCACTGTAGTCTTTATTTCGTGATACTGGAAAAAATTTATTCAATTTGAAACGATTTTCGCAAGCTCTCGAAATGCAATCATGTATTTTAAAAATTCGATGCTTAGATTTAAGTTGAGTGACCACGTATCATATCACCCAATTTCATTTTATTCGCTTCTGACACTGTTATGTAATTCTTGGACATAAATATACATAGTACTTTTGTGAATTTTCCCTGTATTTTCGTGTTTTATTAACTTTTCGAAACAAAGCTTCTTATTATTTATTATATTGCAATTTTTTTATAGAAAGAAAACAATATCTAGAATTTTGATTCCAGCTTTTAGCAATTGTTAATTTGTTCGTCGCTAATGTAATATTTATTCTAAATTTACCAGGTATTTTGTTTTAGTGTGACTCCTCCTTATTGCCTCTTGTGACGCCCTGTTCACTCCTCTCGTGACTATAAGCTACGCCCTCTCTACTCCTCTTGGGGCCTCACGTGACACCCTCCCTTCGCCCATAATTAAAAAAAAACATGTTAACGCACTCCTTTCCAGAGTGAAAATAAACGTAGGGTAGCAACAACTGTATTTACGATCATGTCATTTAAAGTGGACGTTATCAAAGTTTTTTTTTTTTTTTTTACCAAAAATTATGAATTTTTATATAGATATGCTTTGAAGCATGACACAATTAAATACCGAAAAAACTATAAAAAAGTAATGTTTTAAAATTTAAATTTAAAAAAAATTCAATTTCGGAAACAGTCTCTTGCACCAATTTTTAATTTTTTTCTTCAAGTTCCTCTTGTTATTATTCAAAAATGTATTCCGAACAAATTTTCTTATTAATTTAGAGATTCGTTGAAAAGTAAAATTTTAGGAAGTATTTTTATACGTTAACACTGAATTTTCATAAAATGTTCATGTTTTATAAACTTATGTTGAATTTAAATAATCTTAATGATAACCAAAGTTAAAACGGATAAGACAATTTATTCTTATATGTATCTTGAGTCTCTGTTATGAATTTTATAAGACACCTTCAAAAATTGTGTCGCAAGGGTCATTTTAAAGACACAGATCTGCGAAAAATATTCACTTTGCAAAAAAGGCATTTTTTCGGACATTTAAAGGACCATTTATATGATACTTACATTTTTTAAACGCTTATAACTTTTTTACTAATTAAGTTAGACACATGCAGTTTTTGTTTCAGATACAGTAAAAATCATAGAATATGAAAACATTTTTAAAAAATTTCGAATCTTTCGCGAATTTTTGGTAATGTCATAGCCACCATCCCCTTAAAAAATTGTATTCTCTACAGTTTTCTAAGAACTTCCCTTAAGGGCCGTCCTCTACACTGTGTTGACGCCTTCGCTGGGTAAAAAGTACTCACTGGTCTGAAAATCCATCATAAGAAAAAACTTGTAAAACGCATACAAAAAGAGAAATTGCTGAAACCCCTCCAAAAATCCTACACCAACGGCATCTTTTGCGAAAGTTCAGTTGTTTGTTGCCAGTTCGACAACGAGTGGATCTGAATTTGAAAGAAATTCTACTTTAAGATGACACCCTGGCCACGCCCCTGGTCAAGCAGTTCTATACAAAATGGATATATAAATAAATATATGGCAGCTAGATTTGCATTCACTATCATGGAATTTTAATTCATTTCTTTTGATCGCAACTCAACAGTGGATCAAAAATTTCCACAAAACTTCCGTCAAAGGTGGGCGGTAACTCAGGGTCACTCGAATCCACAGCTGTGTCAAGGAGAAAGAAGAGTGATACGTTCAGCAAAATTTTCGATTTTTAAGAATTATTAAGAATTTCACAAATGTTACCTAACTGCAGGTGTATCGTTTACTCCAGTGTACAGTGTAACTTGTCAAGACCCTTTCTCAAATTTGTAACGTGTTTGACTGTAATTTTGAATTTAAGTACCCTAGGTACAGGATTTTTTCACTGTACCGTTAAGGTGTGAAAATAGGCTTACTTTCAATTATTTCGATTTTTTGGGCCAGCGAAAGCTGCCGAAACGGCTATAAAATAGCACTTTTGCAAAACATCCAAACTCAAATTGAAATGAAAGTATTTCTGTTCTCTCTGAATCTTTCTTTCTTATGAATCCTTCGTCGGGGAGGAAAAAGGTTCCCGTCCCCCATTCCCGTCAGATTTCGAATTTTGGAAAAGGCTGTCCAATGGAGCACCTATGTTAAGAAATTCATAGCCATGCCTTATTTCGTAGGTTTAGCTGCAGTCGTTTTTGCACAGAAATACGAAAATAAACGGCATTACTTCTTCCTGCCACCCTCCCTCTAGGTAATAGATGCAAGAGACTTCGGAAAGTCACCAGAATCATTTTTTAGGAGTTTCGTGGAGGTAAACTTCCCTTCACGACACACGTCGATTTAATAATGGCTTGTAGCTATTTAAAAAGAAGGGAATGCTCATTTCCCTGATATTTCAAAAGAAAGTCCGTTAAGAACTACAGGATGCACTCGCATAGGTACCTTCTACCGGACTAAGACACGACAACCGACTGGGTCCTCTCTTAGTCTGTTAGGGTGTAGTTAGTTAAGGGCGGCCTTTTAAATTGAAAAAAATTCAATTTCGGAAAAATGTCTCTTGCGCCAATTTTTAATTTTTTTCTTCAAGTTTTTCTTCTTATTATTCAAAAATGTATTCCGAACAAATTTTCTTATTAATTTAGAGATTCGTTGAAAAGTAAAATTTTAGGAAGTATTTTTATACGTTAACACTGAATTTTCATAAAATGTTCATGTTTTATAAACTTATGTTGAATTTATATAATCTTAATGATCACCAAAATTAAAACGGATAAGACAATTTATTCTTATATGTATCTTGAGTCTCTGTTATGAATTTTATAAGACTTCTTCAAAAATTGCGTCGCAAGGGACATTTTAAAGACACAGATCTGCGAAAAATATTCACTTTTCACAAAAGGCATTTTTTCGGACATTTAAAGAACCATTTATATGATACTTACATTTTTTAAACGCTTATAACTTTTTTACTAATTAAGTTAGACACATGCAGTTTTTGTTTCAGATACAGTAAAAATCATAGAATATGAAAACATTTTTTAAAAAATTTCGAATCTTTGGCGAATTTTTGGTAATGTCATAGCCACCATCCCCTTAAAAAATTGTATTCTCTACAGTTTTCTAATAACTTCCCTTAAGGGCCGTCCTCTACACTGTGTTGACGCCTTCGCTGGGTAAAAAGTACTCACTGGTCTGAAAATCCATCATAAGAAAAAACTTGTAAAACGCATACAAAAAGAGAAAATGCTGAAACCCCTCCAAAAATCTTACACCAACGGCATCTTTTGCGAATGTTCAATTGTTTGTTGCCAGTTCGACAACGAGTGGATCTGAATTGGCAAGAA
The DNA here is from genome assembly GCA_038373885.1 of Cheiracanthium punctorium. NCBI lineage: Eukaryota > Metazoa > Arthropoda > Arachnida > Araneae > Cheiracanthiidae > Cheiracanthium > Cheiracanthium punctorium. The sequence continues at coordinate 5,944 of JAWZYV010001882.1, read as the reverse complement.
ATTCTACTTTAAGATGACGCCCTGGCCACGCCCCTGGTCAAGCAGTTCTATACAAAATGGATATATAAATATATATATGGCATGAAATTTTAATTCATTTCTTTTGATCGCAACTCAACAGTGGATCAAAAATTTCCACAAAACTTCCGTCAAAGGTGGGCGGTAACTCAGGGTCACTCGAATCCACTGCTGTGTCAAGGAGAAAGAAGAGTGATACGTTCAGCAAAATTTTCGATTTTTAAGAATTATTAAGAATTTCACAAATGTTACCTAACTGCAGGTGTATCGTTTACTCCAGTGTACAGTGTAACTTGTCAAGACCCTTTCTCAAATTTGTAACGTGTTTGACTGTAATTTTGAATTTAAGTACCCTAGGTACAGGATTTTTTCACTGTACCGTTAAGGTGTGAAAATAGGCTTACTTTCAATTATTTCGATTTTTTGGGCCAGCGAAAGCTGCCGAAACGGCTATAAAATAGCACTTTTGCAAAACATCCAAACTCAAATTGAAATGAAAGTATTTCTGTTCTCTCTGAATGAATCTTTCTTATGAATCCGTCGTCGGGGAGGAAAAAGGTTCCCGTCCCCCATTCCCGTCAGATTTCGAATTTTGGAAAAGGCTGTCCAATGGAGCACCTATGTTAAGAAATTCATAGCCATGCCTTATTTCGTAGGATTAGCTGCAGTCGATTTTGCACAGAAATACGAAAATAAACGGCATTACTTCTTCCTGCCACCCTTCCTCTAGATAATAGATGCAAGAGACATCGGAAAGTCACCAGAATCATTTTTTAGGAGTTTCGTGGAGGTAAACTTCCCTTCACGACACACGTCGTTTTGATAATGGCTTGTAGCTATTTAAAAAGAAGGGAATGCTCATTTCCCTGATATTTCAAAAGAAAGTCCGTTAAGAACTACAGGATGCACTCGCAAAGGTACCTTCTACCGGACTAAGACACGACAACCGACTGGGTCCTCTCTTAGTCTGTTAGGGTGTAGTTAGTTAAGGGCGGCCTGGTATACTCCACGTCCATCGCCTAAGCGTACGGTCGTGGGCCCGATTCCCGCTTTATACCCTGATTGTTCAAATTTCCTTTCTGTGTGGTAATAGGCAGGCGCAAGGGGGTGCCCTTGCCATCAAGGCAGATGGAGTTAGTTGTCCAAACAACCATTAGTAGAGTTGCAAGCGGAAACATCAAGTCTCTTTCTTTCGATAAGGGGCAAAAAAAGCCTATCTGACTTGTAGCAACTGTAAGTTCAGCGCATACATCTCCGGAACACTCGATGAACTGTGCGGGTCTTGGAGGATTCTTGGGCTCGTGGACGTTGTCTATACTGCGGCTGTATCAGGCAGAATAAGTGAACAACAAGAGAAGACTTTCATAATGTTGTCCACTTGGCTCGCCGAGGATTTTCATGCGGCTTCTTGATAACCAAGCGCGCATGTCCGAAAATAAACGTTCCAAATACAAGAACAGACCGATGCCTATGGATATACAGGGTGTATGAAAAGGTCGTTGCCCAACTTAGCAGGCTCGTCTTTCATACCATTACAGAAAAGATTGACAGAGGAACTTGTGCCCGGAAATACGAGCGGTGACCGCTAGAGGGAGATGTTCGCAGGCTTATGGAAGCGTGATCATGTCGGCTTAGGACGTTGCGAGAGAAGGATGAATCTGTTTACCAACTTTGACTCCGCAGGTATCCTTCCTCTGTGCTGCTAGTGAAAACTCTCATTCTGTTGTCCACTTTACATGCCGAGGTTTTATAAGCCAGCTCTTTAAACCAAACAAATACTTTTACGATAACAAGGGAGTTTTCAAAAAATGAAAAACCATGGTTCATCGAAATGCTTTGTTTATTTCTTCGTCTAGTAAACAACTCAGCATTCCGTCTCGGTCATATCAAAGGAGTGTTAAAAGCTGACTGATATCCTAAAAAATATGAAATCATTTTGCTTTTGGCGCAAATTTCACACTGGACAATATTAATCCAAGTTGATACTCAGTGTGATGTATTAAACTCACGCAAACATACTGTATCGCAGCGATTTCCAGCCGGTGGGCGCAACGCATTGACTGGCGCTGAAACGGGCAAAATGTAAGTGGTAATGCACATTTTAAAGATTCAATTTATTTATTCTTACTATCTCCGTGCCCGTTCTCCGCACGGTAGGGAACAAAACTTTTTCTTACATGTATAGTTCGAATTGATTCCAGTGATTTGGGATCTAAAAATAAGCAAAATGATTTGACAATTGGCGTAAAGTTACTCATTAGTTATTTGTAAAGTTGGTATAAGTACTGACCTGAGACCATTGTTAATATTATGACGTAAAAAAACTATGTCGGTGTCATTCGTAATTAGAAAAGAAAAGCGTGACGGTTCGCAGTGAAAATTCCTAATATTCAAAATGTCTCATTTCTGCATCATACTCTTTTTTAGATTTAAGTTATGCCATTAATACCTTAGATACATGATGTGGAAAACCGTTTTATTTTATAATTAAATAGTTGTGTACCCGCTCTTCGCAAGGCAAAAAGAGAACATTTTCCAAAAAAAAATGTGATCATAAATCTTGTGAGAAAACAGAATCTCCAAGAAAAAAGAAAGTTCTGTTACAGCCTTTTTTGTTGAAACTACCGCGGGATATATTAACGCGACGTAGACTTACTTACTATTTTGCTAGCTGTGATGTAAGACGGTTGTTGAAGAATGAATAGAAGGCTTAGTTTCACGAAATATTTATTAATGCGGTATATTGTGCTTTGATCAATATTGCCTTAGCATATCTACTTACTATTACTTATACTATCTTTTACTGATACCAATATAATATATTTTCGTTTTGAAACCGTTAATGCTTAATTTAAAGAAACGGTTTAGATATTTGCCACGAATGTAGGCTTTTACTCTTTGGTGATTCTTTGTAATTTACGCATCAGCATAAACGATAATCATTTCAGTTTATGGTTGCCACTAAATTAGCTCTCCATAAATTTTTACGTATAATTCTTGTCAGATTGGTGTATTTAGCACCAGGGCCCTATTATATCATGGGCAAATCGGGACTTTGCCCAGGGGCCCCGGCTCGAAATGTTGTAAAATCGAAATGTTCTTCTTTTTCTACAAAAAAAAATTTATGAAAAATAAAACACATTTCATACATGGGGGCCCCCAAAATTCATCAATGCCCGGGGCCCCCTGTTGGCCATAATCAGGCCCTGTTTAATACCGCGATATATTTCCTGCTATTCAAAAAGGTGACCCGTTTAAAATCTCAATCGAAAATAATGCTGGATAATTCACTGGTGAAAAAACAGCATTCAATTATTTATCTGGCAACGTAAAGTAAAATATAGAAATATTTCATGCGTGGCGTATGTTTAGCTTGTGAGTCCGTTATTCTGATTGAGTTTCGGAAGAGGTTTTAAACTTATGACGTCAAAATCGCGCACTTTTCAAATGCGAAAACTCAGTTATTTTAAAGTAATTTTATTTTTTTTTCAACTGGCAATTTTAATAATTGTTACTGTCTCCAAGACAACCAAAACGCAAGATATCATACAGAAAATTTTAAGCTGCTGCTATTGAAATGAAAATAATTCTTTTCTTAAAAATTCGTAAAAAATCTCCTAATTTATATTTTCCTCTGGTTTTTCTTTTAAAAGAGTGCGAAATGTATTCTCCGTCATTTGACAAAATATAAAAAATATCTGACGGATAGAATTCAAGATGCAGCAATTTAAAAAATATTTTACGAAAGTCAGCGTCAAATTTAATTTTATATGAAAAATTCCCAAAAATCTGAAAATTATGTTACACAGTCCAACAAACAATTTTTAAAAGAAAATTTTCTCTTCTTTCGGATGATGTAAATTTCGTTTTCTTGCGAGTGTAATTACCGGCGTTATTACGTATTAAGAGAGAAAAATCGCTAAAAATCGGACAAAACATAAAATAAAACATTTTCTAATAAGAATTTCGAAAAAATCGCACCGAGGCATGTTAGGATCTGTCCCAGTGTAGCCGTATGCAAAATTCGGTAGGTCTGCGACCCACCGTCTCGGCGCAATGCGATAGAAAGACGCGCGCAAGAAGATCGGTGGTCACAAACTTACCTACCTACCTATCTACCAACATACATAGCTACATACAATGTTTACAATCGGATTTTATTATATAAGATACTTTTTTCCTTCTTGATGTTACCTTGTTATGTGATGTGCCTGCTTCTTCCGTTCTAATTTGATAAAGTAAATGTTATGTTAAAATCCCACGCTTGCTATGTTTGTGCCATAACTCAGCTAATATTTCTAAAAGTTTATGGACACCAGATGGATTAATTCATTTATATGCTGAGTTTTATCGTTCGTTTCAAGGCTGCATCATTCATCCCAAAATGGCGACTGGCACTTGGCAAATTGAAACGCTGAATAAAGATAATTACGAAACATGGAAACATAAAATATAGACTCGTAAAATTAAGGATGCATCAAGAATAACTTGTAAAAGGTGTAAACGCATCGGGCACTGGGCTAGCGAATGTGAAAGTGGAATAAAGAATAAATTTAAACATAAGACTAAAAGCCTGGGTTTCGCATCCACTCTGAATGACTCCAGGGGGATGCCAATAGGGTTACCAGGCGAATTACAGAAACCCTACTCGCCTAAAGCTCTCTCAACAATATCAAATAACGAAAAGCAAAATTTTTAAGATAGTTTATTTTTTAATATAGTTAGATTTTGTTAAGATAGATACTAAAAATTATATGAGTTACTTCAGTTATCATCGACCCACGTTTGCAATTGCATGGAAAGATCAGGAAAACCTCCTACTTCCAGTCGATGGAGGAAGAATAAGGAGAGAATAAAAGGAAGAAGAAAAGAAGAAGAAAAAGGGGTGAGAGATAAAATGACATAGTCAATTAAAATCGTTTTAATAAGGCAGTAATGAAACTAAAAAATGAGGGGGTTCAGAGGAGTTCAGAGGTGTCTCCCCTTGACGAGGCTCGAACAGCCGAGCTATTTTTAACTTCCTTGTACAAAGTAAAAGGAAGTATTGTGATAGCGAAAAATTTCGATATTCAGATTTTTGATGAAAAAATTGATTTTGACTTTCTCTAAATGTACTTTAAATGTTTTGCGCGACGTCTGAATGTAAGCAGGCATGTACGCACGAATGTAAGCATGGGCTTTGTGCGATTCATTTTGATCAACCGCTAGTCTATTTTGACTACTTTTTTAATAACGTCGGTACGTACGTATTAATGAGCGTGCTTATGCATGTACCTACGCAATTCACATAATTCAAAAACTATTGGCAGCAGATTGCTGAAATTTTCAAAATTTTCCAATTTAGAAATTTCTCTATTCAATAACGCAAATATCGCTTTATTGCGAGTGTAATTACCGGCGTTTTTACGCATTATGTGAGAAAAAAGCCAACAATCGCATTAAATATAAAAAAATAAATTGTCTTGATTTGAATTTTGAAAAAAAAAATTCTTCGAGGTGTGTTTGGACCTGTCCCAGTTGTAGACACTAAACATTTCTTAATGCTAATATTTCTTTTATTATCACACATTTTTGACACGAGCACGATTAATTATTGAGAGTGTAATACAAATTCACTGGTGGCAACGTATAAGCGAAGGTATTTAAGAATAAGAAATTATTAGAATAAGAAAAGTACGTAGTGTGTTGTATAAAATTCAAGTTACGGTATATGTATGAATTAGTTCAAGTTAACGCTGTACGTTATGTTAGAAATAAATGTTTTGTTTTGTCTTTAATACGTTTACGTTAGTGTGTTGAGCTTACAATTCAGAAGCGGGATAAACTAATTCAGATTTTACGATAAGATAAGTACGAGAAGATAAGTTACGATAAGAAAAATAGTATAAGTTCTATTTTTTTCAAGTGTACGTTTAAATACGAATTC
>JAWZYV010001881.1:0-16220 GCA_038373885.1 Cheiracanthium punctorium | reverse complement strand
AATCAAATTACTCCGATATGTAACTTATTATAAAGTAATATATCAATTTTTAAGTGATCCTTCTGGGGGCGAATTAATTCGGGAGCCCTCGGCAATCGCCGACCATCCGACCTGGCCAGTCCAGGACTGACACAATGAAACATTCTGTATATGTTATGCCATATATAACCTTTTGAAAATAACGTACAAAGTAGGTTTTTTTACTGTAGTTCACAAAATATTCCAATTAATTACAGGCAGTTTTGGTTTATAGTGAATTTTAGAGACCATCAATTTCTAAAAAAAAAAAAAAAAAAAAACTGTGTTTTATGCAGAGAACGCAGTCTGTAATATTTTACATATTTAATTTACGAAGCCGAATTTATGGTTTCTATTCTTTATTAGTAACTAGCTGAAGTACCCGTTCTTCGCACGGGAATGAATGGACTTTTTGATATTAATATTTGTTGTGATTACTATTTATTGTAATAAAGAGATATAGCAAAATGGATATCGCGTTATATTGTGTTCAATAATCATGCATACTGAATTTCAAGGCAATCGTTTTTACTGTGCAGAAGGCGATGCGGCGTAGCACAATCTAGTGGCGAGTTTTAGGAAAATGGATACGGCAAAAATATTCTTCGCATTCAGATATCGATGTATACGAATTTTCATGACGATCGGCTGAATAGTCTTGAAGTTCATGTGTTGACGCGACATCTAGTGTCAAGTTATAGGAAAATGGATCGTGCCAAACTCTTCCCCGTGTTCAAATATCTATGTATACCTATTTTCATAGCGATCATTCGCACAGTCAAGAAGTGATACACTGCAGGGCCATCTAGTGGTTAATTAAAGTAATGATTTGCTACAGCGCCGTCATGTGGCGAGTTATAGCAAAATGGATAACGCCAAAATATTCTCATTGTTCAAATAGCTATGTATACTGATTTTCATAGCCACCGTTTGAATGGTCAAAAATTTGGCCTGCTGCAGCGTCATCTAGTGGTGAGTTAAAATAATAATGCATTGCAGTGTCATCTAGTGGCGAGTAACATCAAAAGTAAAGCAGTTAGAATATATTCTTCGTGCTCAAATGTGTAAGTATAAAAAATTTTATGCCGATCAGTCGAACGGTATAGAAGTTGATGCTTTGCAGCGCCATTTAGCGGCAAGTTACAGCAAAATGGATAGTGAAAAATATTCTCCGTGTTCTAATATTCGCGTGTACCAAATTTCATCGAAATTGGTTGGACGATATTCGCATAGCAAACGGCTAAACGGAATAGAATTCGACGTTCTGCTGCGCCACCTAGTGAAAAGTTAGAGGAAAACGGATAGCATAAAAACCTTCTCCATGATAAAAGACTTAGGTGAACCAAATTTCATGGTGATCGGTGAAACGGTGCTGGAGTTTTTCAACCTCCTACACACATACCAACATTCATTTTTATCTATAACCAGTCTTATTATACGTATATACCAGTCTCAAGTAAAATTCAGTTTCAAATCTAAGCCTCGCCAAAGTGCCAGCATACGCCATTTTGCAAGAGTTTTTTCAGGGAATCATTCGAAGCATTGCCTTAGCAGCAATCAAAATGGGAAATGGTTCGACCGCCAGGCATTTATTTGAAAAGTGGAATCCCTTAATACAGCCGCATTTTTTAAATTATCAACTATACCATGTTTTATTCATCGTTACCTCGATGTACTAAATGCGAAGATTTCAATTTTCTGAAATTTGGCGGATTTCCCCCAAGTTAAATCAATGTACTCAATTGGCGAGAATTCTGAAGCTACATCGCTTGAAATGCCCTAATAACTGCATTATTTCTGCACGGATAGTTAAAATTTAATGCTGTATTCTAAGAAAACCTATACACTTGTTTTCAAAAATGCTATTCCCTTAAGCTCTCAGTAAATTGCGCCAAAAAGCCTAAAACTGTGCAAACCGCTAGAACTCACTCTCTAAAAATCGGCCTAGCAGCCATTTTTTTTTTCGCCAAACTAAAAAAAATTACATATTAGTCTCGGATATCTTCGATCCTCATTGTTTTGCGTATAAAACATTTCATTCCTGCTCTCATTTCTTATGCGCACACGATATTATAATTAAAAAAATAACCTAAAAAAATAAACTAAAAAAATCATTATTATTCTTTTATTTTTACTTTAAGAATTTAAAACATTTTATTCGGCAAAATCGCCACACATGGCAACCAAGATGCTTATTTCACACACTTTTTTCACTACAGGGGTTAATATTACGTAAAGCTTTCTGCGTGGAGAACATAAAAAATCTCTTAAATTCCGGGAACGGAAATAAAGTGGAGTTTCAAAGTTTTAAAGTGGACTATCATTTATTCTATATTATTTTACATATCTGTGTAAAATTTCAGGCTGACAGGTCCATTTTTGTGGAATTGTAAACTACCCAAATCAACAAATTGACAAACAGAATTTCATTTTTATTTATAAGATAACCTACGCTTGTTTTTAAAAATACCCTCTCATTAAATTGCGCCAAGCGCTAGAATCATAGAAAATCTGACACACTTTCAGATTTTTAAATACGCACTAAAGTGCTATATATAAAAAGAGTTATAATCCATGGGTCTTCCCTATTTTCGTTCCTTCTTTCATTAAGTTGGAAAGTGTATCATTATTCATGAGTGTGATTAAACAAAATTAAAATTGATATTTCTAACATCCTTTTTTCTGGATGTAATACATTAGATGCAGAAAAGCTGCTCAGAAAAATGCACAATTCCAACTGAATGAAAATTTCAAAAACTTATACGCAGGTGTATTCATAACCCAAATAGCAGACGATTAAATTACGATAAATAGCGCCAAGCGTTAGAATCCTCCTCAAAATCGCGGGAATGCTGAAGATAGATCGCTTGAAATCCCTTAATAACTGCATTATTTTCGCACGGATCATTAAAATTTAACGCTGTATTCTAATAAAACCTTTGCACTTGTTTTCAAAAATCCGTTTCCTTAAGCTCTCAGTAAATTGCGCCTAGCCGGAAACTGTGCATACCGCTAGAACTCACTTTCTCGGCATTGGAGCCATTTTATTTTTTCGCCAAACTAAAAAATTTTAACATATTAGCCTCGGAAATCTTCAATTCTTATTGTTTTGCGTATAAAACATTTCATTCCTGCTCCGATTTCCCATGCACACGATATTATAATTAAAAAAAATATAACCTTACGAATATAAACTAACAAAAAAAAATCATTATTATTCTTTTATTTTTACTTTGAGAATTTAAAACATCTTATTCGGCAAAATCGCCACACATGGCAACCACGATCCTTATTTCACTACAGGGGTTACAATTACGGAAAGCTTTTTGCGTGGAGGACATAAAAAATCTCTTAAATTCCGGGAACGGGTGGACTTTCAAAGTTTTAAAGTGGACTATGATTTATTCTATATTATTTTACATATCTGTGCAAAATTTCAGGCTGATAGGTCCATTTTTGTGGATTTGTATACAACTCAAATCCACAAACAAACAAACAAATAAACAAACAAACAAACAAACAAACAAACAAACAGAATTTCATTTTTATTTATAAGATTAGTTAGTAGTGAAGTAACAGTCCTTAAATATGTGCAAGCAAGAATCTGATTTCACAAAGTGAAGTGTGTAAAAACTTCCCAATTTCTTCCTTGCTACGGAGCGTAGTAACAGAATGAAATTTACCCAAATAAACTTTAGAAATAAGGAAGCCTAAGACAAAGTGTATGCTAGAAAGCATGACTGAAATTGGATTGGAACAAATAAGTAATGTATGTGCCTGTTTTACCAACGAGTTTGAAACACGAGATCAAATAGCTCAGTAATCACAGATCAAATTTCTTTCGAGAGTCAATAAACTAATCCATTTCAAACAAAGTGACTCGGTCGAATTATAAACTTGTAGTAGTTCCATAGTTATACATTAGAGGGAGGGTTACACGACATATGCAGAAAAATCAATCGTTGTTTGAGATTACATGGCGGTGACACTCATAAAAATTTCATGAGACTTCAAAGTCCGTACCAAGAAACCTTCACCCATCTCTCTTCTACTGCACTTGTCAATACTTGTTCGGCCTTTCATTCTTTCCTTGATATTTATGGCAACTATGATCGATGAAAGATGAATGGGGTTTTCACTTGCCAAGCTGCACTTGCCCCTTCGTCTCTTGTGGCGTATTTATTTCGTGTTAAGCTATTACGTCATTTCTGTCAAGAAAGACGGAACCAGACAGTTGGGATTATTTTAAACTGAAATGATACTACAACTCGCCGTGACGTCAACTGGATTTTATTGGATGATTTTGAGAGCTTGAGTTTTTATTTAGTTGTAAGATTGCGTAAGATGAAATTAATTACGTAACTTTACCAAGTGCGAAGAAAATATTTTATTAGCAGAGGAAAGGTTGAAGTAACTTTTCAACGTGTTTACAATAGAAAAATCTAGGGAATCATTCGTTTTACACGGAGCCTGATTATGACCAACGGGGGCCCCGGGCATTGATGAATTTGGTACCCATGTATGAAATTTGTTTTATTAAAATTTTGATATAAAAAATATATTTCAGAACAATATTTGCAATTGGGGGCCCTTTCGAGCCAGGGGCGCTGGGAAAAGTCCCGATTTGCCCATGCGATAATAAGGCTCGGGACACATGCTTAGAGGAATTTGTACAAAATGAGTAACAAAATGTTTGTACAATTTGTACAAACCTTTTCTCCCGGTGAATTTCGGTTACGCTAACTTTTAAAATTGTTTTATATATGTTAAATTAAAAATGTCTATAGTTAGTAAAACTACTTAAATATGTAAAGTAGTCGAATGAAAATATGTTTACAATACTTACTTTAAAAAAGTCAGTATTTCAGTAAAAGGTATAAAAAGCGTTGGAAATTAAGCAATCATATTATCTTATGTAAACATCTAAAAAGAATCAAAACAATCAAAATTTCCAGACCATAATTTATTAAAAGTTGATTCATAAGCACTTTACTAATATGCAAGTATGTGTTTCAAAACATGTAAGTTTCAGTAATGAAAAAAAAATGAATTTAAACATGTTTAATATGTTTATTCACAATTATTTTTTCTGGTCCTATTTGCTACTTAAAAAATTCTTTCGAAGGACAGAAAATAAAAATGTATTTTAAAATAAATAATCAAAAACATTATGTGATAGGCTGCTGTAGTGAAAGAAAAAAGTTGCTTTATTTCTATAAGAAATGGGTAAGCTTAAAAAAGAGAGTGCTTATAATTCAACCTTTCACGAAGAAATAAAAAGGGGAAGAAATCTGAATTCTTGCCAGTATAAAGCTAATATTTACGACCAGAAAAGTTGTTAATCTCAAGTAAGCTATCATTTAAGAAAACGAGTTTTAAAAGTGATTCTAATAAAGTGATTTTAAAAAAGTAAGTCCCTCCAAAAGAAAAAACAAGGTCCGCATTTAAAATTCAAAAATATTATATTTCTGTCATCGCATAGTAAATTTCTCGCGGCACTTAAGAGGTGACAAAGTAATGTCATATGAAACCTTTTTTTTTTTTTAAATCGCTCTCGGAAGTACATAAATGTATTGAAAAGGGAAAAAAATGAAGAAATAAATGGAATAAAATTAGAGCAAAATATTTAAGTAGCTATTTTAGAAAATTGGGTGACAAAATTTGTTAGAAGATATCAAAAAAGTAACTTTTATATTTGATATTTTTGGCACCGTTTACACTACACGTACATTTAAGTAACTGAAAAATTATCCGACCAAATAAATCTAATGCCAACTTTATTTTAAGCACCAATTAATTTATTTGTAAATGTTCAGAATATTTTAATAAATTTCATATATTTATCCTAACTGTATTATTTAAATGAAGTTATATTCTGTCATTCCCCAACTTTATATGCGGTACTATGTTGAATATGGTCTGACAGATTTATATTATGAGTTGGTCTATACCAATGTTCCGGTTTTTAAGTTTATGATTCCAGTTTCTCAGAAACTAATTTTGACTCCGCTATGACCCAGACAGCATATAAGCTTAAATCGAGCTTGACATTTCTTTGAATTTGACGTATTAATTCAAGCTTGATAGTTCAATTCATTTTAAGCTTGCAGCAAGCTTGGAGGAGTCATTTGAACTGTCAAGATTGAATACAACTTGATTACTGCTTGATTTGGAAAGCCACATTCACATAACAAATAATTTATCATCAGTCATAAATGTACTTGACCATAGAATTAAAAAAAGATTCTGTATTTCCAAATATGGAAATTCTTCAAAATAAAATACAATTATACTACGAAATTGATTTCAAAATCAGTCGTTTGTCTCGATTTTGGCCAGTATTGAACAACATGAGTGTCGCGATATTGAAAGTTTTAAAACATGTGCTGCTTTTAAGTTTATATTATGCTTATTTCCCTATTAGCAGAGTCTATAAATCACACATAACATTATATTTTAATTTTGATTAATCCCATAGAAAAAAAAAGAAAGAAATCGGAATCGGGCACTGATCGATCTCGCCAGAAAACGGCGTGACAACCATCACAGTCACTTCAAATTTTGGTCGTGCCAGCGCGAGGCAGATTGTCGGAATGGTTAGGACGCTGGCCTCCCAGCCGCGGACGCTTGATGGAAACAGATTAAATTAACTTGAAATTTCAGCATAGAGGGGAAAATGCGTGGAAAAATAAAATATGTGCGGCGAATTCGCCGACGGTCGCCCCGTGTATTTAAGACATTTTTTTTAGAAAAATTTTTTAAGCTTGAAATTAATCTTGCTATGTCAAGATTGATTCAAGCTTGCTATGTGAAGATTGATTCATGCTTGCTATGTCAAGATTGATTCAAGCTTGCTATGTCAAGCTTAATGCAAGCTGGGCAAGTGTAAACTTGAACACTTGATTCAAGCTTGCATTAAGCTTACACGCTTGAAATTTTCAAGCTTAATTCAAGTTTATTGACTTGATAAATCAAACTTGCTGCAAGTTTGATGCAAGTTTGTTGTGCTGTCTGGGGAAGATATCTATAAGTGTATTCTAAACAAATTCTTAAAAAAACATACTAAATTCTATCATTATCTATTAAACCTATGTTGTCGACTCCGTGTTTAAATATTCATGTAGTCTCCAAATCAAACTTCCTCAGTTTTTAAGTATCTATGTAGCTTATATTTGGAAAAAAAAAAAAAAATAAACTCTAAAAATAAACGTATAGAGAGTACTTAAAAGTTCAAAATTGTAGATAAATAGAAAAATAGAAATCAATTTTTTAAGGTAGAAAGCAATAGAACTCTCCCATAACCATCCCTTCGTTTGGATTCCCCCTCTCCTACCACAGAGTGCAATTTTTTTTTTTATAATTAGAAGCAATAGTAAAACATTATAGAATATCGCTGTTCTACCAGTTTAACATTTAAACTTTCTAAAAACTCACAGGTATGTTTAACTGTTAGTATGATAATCTGAGCTACCTTTTGTTCTGGTTTTCATACACAACAATACATTCAAAGGACCTCATATGAGAAGAAATAATAAAACAATTCATAACACAATTTATGTAAATGAAATACCAACCGTTGTACTTATTTATTTTCAATCAGTAAATTTTATAATTAGTTGAATATAATTAAAGTTATATACAAATAGTCGGTATTTTTTCTTTTAAAAATATCTTAAATAGAAGTTTTATATATATTCACAACTGTTTTTCTTAAATGTACTTCCTATAAACTAAGCTAAATAAAATGTATAGTGAATTTAATAATTTTTTACAAGTTTAGAAATGCTGTGCACCTTTCAGAATATCTATCAATTATACTAAGGTTTAGCGATTTCTAGCCAAATTTTCGAGATATCGCCAAGCTGGGCTCAATTTGAAAGATTTGTTTTTTGGCACTAACTGGGCGATATTTCGCCATAAGCCGACAAGCTTGAGATAGTTAGCAAGATTTTGGAGACTAGCCGAAACAGTGATTCATCACGGACTTTTAATGAATTGAAGGTATCCATGGACTGTAATGTACTGAAAGTCTTTTCGGTGACCCTGTAAATAAATTGCCATTAAAAAAATAGATGCACAGTTAGATGTTATAACAGTTCTAAAAACAAAATTTTAACATTCTACGATTTAAAGTTTTAGAGTTATGCAAAATACAAAATTATTCTTGGCGCCAAATTTAGCGACATTTCGATAAAACTCGCCAAGGTCGATGACAAATGGTGAGATTTTGGGTATGGACGAAACAGTGACTGAATATATATATTGACATTTATTTACTTTTTTTAACTTTCAAAATTATTAAAAAAGAAAAAAAAAACGTGTTAAATATATGTATCTATGGTCAAATGTTACTAAGAACAATATTGTGAGCAATTGTAAACCATTGTAAACTAACTGCCTTTATATTGTATAACACTGATGTATTTTACCAATTGTAATCCAAAAATTGTGCTGTAAAAAAATAAAATAAAAATGAGGGAAACCGCTACTTGCTGGACCTGAGCCTAGAGCTAGGGTTCAGCAGGACAGTAGGACACTTCAGGAACTAAAACAGGCTTTAAACCAAATAGGTAGGCCGTTCCTGAAGGTAGTATCCTATAGTATCCTATATATATTGAAGATGTACATAGACATAAATATACTGAAATTCTTTTGGGTGATCCAGTAGACTGGAACCAAAAATCGAGACGTGAACACAGTCATATACATGAAATTTCAACAATATACGAGTAATAGCTTTTGATATATGAGAATTAAATACATACACGCGTACACCAAAAGTTGCAAAGCCTGGCGACTTTTGGCGTAATTTTTGAGGGAGGCACATAACCATTGTCGGACCATTATCTAACTACATGGTATTGTGCTCGAAATGACTGAATGTCTCTAAAACTGCCATTGGCCGTGATGGGTTGGAATTCTTTTGAGTGTTCCTGTAGAAGAACTATAAATAACGATAAAGCCACTAATTTCAATGAAGATATTCATTTTCTATTCCTTAACATCCCTTTTGATTCGTTTGAAATAGCCTAATACCTCTAAAATATGCTTTAATGAATTTCTGCCCATAGATCATATGTATGGAAAATTTTTGGGTGGCCCTGCAAATAAACTATCCAATCGATTGGAACCAAAAAGAGAGGTGCACAACTAGATGTTACAAAAATCCTAAATATAAAATTTCAACATTCTACGACCAATAATTTTTGAGATATGCGAATTAAATCGTCACCTCCGATAATAAATTCTCCACAGCAATTCAAAATGGCCGACTCAGAAGTCCAGTCGAGGCCATCATGATTCTACCGGGTCTGCTTGTACACTCCGATGACTCATCTAAAGAGGCCTACAGATGCTCACTTATTGGTTCCAGCACTTAGACAGATCATCTAACGGACGAATCTAACCAATCAGGATACGTCCGTAGGCCTCTTTCGCAGTGCACAAGCAGGCCCGTTAGAATCATGATGGCCCCGGTTCAGTGCTCTGCGGTCACTTGAATGAGTTTTGACCAAAATAGTGCTCAATCTTTTCTTTTTGAACAGTAAATAAAATGTCCATTCACATGAAACTGCCTTTATAAAAGTTTAAAGAAAATCTCCATAAGAACTTACCACTTTAATTTGAAAAAAAATTACCCATTTTATAAATTTATTACATCAAACTGAACGTCTGAACATTAAATTGAATTATTATATATTGGAAAAATCCTCTAAAGAATATTAAAGTTGTGGTTTAAATTACTAGAAGTATTACTATTTTATAGAATACTAGCTGAAGTACCCGTCCTCGACGGGTTAGTGAATGAAAATTTCCAAAAAGCAAGAACTTTCGTCAGCATTGTAGGAGTACACAGAATGGATGTAGTATGTTGCCAAAGTAAAGAAAGCGAAGTTATAATTTTCATGTATTGTTAAAATATTACAGGTTAGAGAGTAACTAAGTAATATCATTTCATTCGCTTTAGTCGTAATTATGGGATACGCGAACGAATATTTACGCATATTGAATAATTTTCGCAAAATCTCAAAATTTAATCAACATTTTTGAAAAATTTGAAGCCTAGAATTTAAGTTGAGTGACAACCTATCATGTCACCCAAATTCGTTTCATTCCCTGCAGTCTTTATTTCGTGATGCTGGAACAATTTTCAGCATTTTAAAACGATTTTCGAAAAATCTCAAAATGTAAGCAAAATATTTTAAAATTCAACGCCTATAAATTAAGATTAGCAACTACCTATCATATCACTCAATTTCGTATCATTCGTATTAGTCGTTATTACGTGATGTTTGAAGAAATATAAACGTATTTTGAGAAAATTTTCACAAAATCTGAAAATCTAATAAAAATGTTTAAAAAATTGGACTCCTATAGTTTATGTTGAGTAACCATCTATCGTGTGACCAAATTACATATCATTCGCTTTAGTCGTTATTACGTAATACGGGAACAAAGATTCACTCAGTTTTAAACGATTTTCACAAAATCTCGAAATCTGATGGATTTTTTTAAATTAGATGCTTATAGTTTAAGGTGAGTGACCACCTATCATTTCACCAAATATCATTTTTTCACCTTTGCAGTTATTACGTGATGTGCGAACACAAATTTACGCAGTTTGAAATGATTTTCGCAAAATTTCAAAATCAAATCAAGATTTTTTTTAATTCGACGCCTATGTTTTAAGTTGAGTGACCACCTATCATGTCACTCAATTTCATATCATTCGCTTCAGTCGTTTTTACGTGATGCTTGAACACAAATATACGCAGTTTGAAAAGATTTTTGCAAAATCTCAAAATCCAATCAAGATTTTTTTAAAGTTCGACGCCTATGTTGTAAGTTGAGTGACCACCTATCATGCCACTCAATTTCATATCATTCGCTTCAGTCGTTTTTACGTGATGCTTGAACACAAATTTACGCAGTTTGAAAGGATTTTCGCAAAATCTCAAAATCCAATCAGAATTTTTTAAAAATTGGACGCCTATGTTTTAAGTTGAGTGACCACCTATACATGGGTGTCAATTTGATATCATTCGCTTCAGTCGTTTTTACGTGATGCTTGAACACAAATTTACGCAGTTTGAAAGGATTTTCGCAAAATCTCAAAATCCAATCAGAATTTTTTAAAAATTGGACGCCTATGTTTTAAGTTGAGTGACCACCTATGAAATTGGGTGTCATGATATCATTCGCTTTAGTCGTTTTTGCGTGATGCTTGAACACAAATTTACGCAGTTTGAAACGATTTTCGCAAAATCTGAAAATCTAATCAAGATTTTTTAAAAATTGGAAGCCTATGTTTTAAGTTGAGTGACCACCTATCATGACACCCAATTTCATATCATTCGCTTCAGTCGTTTTTACGTGATGCTTGAACACAAATTTACGCAGTTTGAAAGGATTTTCGCAAAATCTCAAAATCCAATCAAGATTTTTCAAAAATTGGACGCCTATGTTTTAAGTTGAGTGACCACCTATCATGACACCAAATTTCATATCATTCGCTTCAGTCGTTTTTACGTGATGCTTAAACAAAGAAAGCGTCACGGACAGAATGACAGAATGACAGACAGACAAACTTTTTTTTGAAGGTCGCATCGGATTCCCGGGTGCTTGAAACGGATAGAAATCGCAAAATTTTTGAATTCCAAGAAATGTACAGACAAAAGTCTAATTTTATTTATATAGATACTTAGTCCATAAAAATCCATACTTTTTTTTAACAAAATTTCAGCTTTTTTGCGAGAGGAAAAGATATTTTCATATTAAACAATTTTTTTTTTCAATTGAATACCAGTTTAAATAGACAAAATGCAAATTTCTACTATATTTGGGCAGGAAAAAAATTCCCTTTTGGGCATAAAAAAATACAATTCTCATTTCAAGATTTTTTTTCAAACTAGCAGTATGTAACATTATTATAATGCACACAGAAGCTTTAAATGATATTGTCACATAATCTATTTAAGATTACTCCAGAACAAATAAATTTATTTTTTCAAATGTTTGAAAATTAAATCTTACTATACCTTCATATGAATTATTCTTCTTTCAAAATTATTTCATACACCAATACACACTTTATTGCTTGCTTGTGTTTAAATTTATCATACATAGTGGTGTGTTGTGACATTAAGGTGGAGGAAAACCATACATGCACTACAGAAAAAAATATTTTGCAAGGAAACAATCGTATTATATTTAAGTATACATACAAAATAATTTTTATTGTATAGATTCATAGAATTTGCAGAATCATTGCTCTATCAGACACACTTGTTATTTCCACGTGATGGCTCATCCTTTCAAATTCACTAAAAATTAATATTAAATTTGCTAATCTTTAGGTAGAAATATGATTAAAAGTAAATGCAAAAGAATATATATAATGTGTAAAAAATGTATAATTTTTATAGATGTAGAAATCTATAGTCATATGTGCTCATGTTATCCTTAATCATTTTTTAACTGAATACATAATGCGTATCCACGAATTTTATCAATAACATTACAAGAAAATAACAAGTTACATAATTGAATGTACTTCAAGCTAACGTATTAAATTTAATTGAGTGGTGTAATAGAGCAACAGAGTTAATTATAAAAAGGCTAATTACACTTTGTTAAAATTTATAGCAAAAATATTTATTTTGAGGTAAGAAAAATAAAGAACGTAAAGTTTTGCCAATTCTATTAGTCAATATTCTATTATCGGTACTTTTATTAAAGTAATGAATAAAAAGAAATATGAAAGTAGAAAGAAAAGAAAAAAAATAAGAATCTTTCCCAGAAATACGCATTCATATTCTTTCATATATAACATAGTTTCAAAATAGACTTTGATTATAACTTTGAATATGAAATACCTAAGCACATGACAAGCAACTTTCATAATGGAATATCTTGCTTATGAAAAAGTACTCTGACGGCGGGCGTTGCGATGTATTTTCTATGTTCCCAACAAGCTTCACCGAATCTGAAGTTTCTTTTCCACCTTTCCTTTCGGTTGAGCAACCTGCATATTTCTCCCTTTTCCTGGCAATTACATTTTATGTGCAGTCCTTTTCTTTTCTTTTTTTCTTTTCATGCTTCGTGCTCATGCTCTCTTATTTGAAAATATTTTCTGGAGATAATTTAGCCACTGACAAAGTTTTAGTCGCAAGAACTCTGAGATTTATGTAAGAAAAGAGAATGGAAAACTGCATGCACATTTTCACGGAACAAAAATTATATCACTTTTGGGAGGGACAGTTAAACAAAAATGAAGACAGAAAATAAAATTAGAGCAAACTATTTAGTTTAAAAAGATATTTTAGAGAATTAGGTAGCACAATATTTGTTAGAATATATAAAAGTTTAACGTAAAAGTTACCTTTTGATATTTTGGGCCACTTTTACATTACGCATACATTTAAGTAAATTAATAATTATTTAATTCACTTAATAAGTTATAATATTTAATAATACTAGCAATTAAAATTGAAAATAAATTAAAAACGTAACTTTTCACAGTGAATAAGTATCAGGAAAACATTTTAAACAAGAGATTTAAAAAGAATGTATTTAAACACTAATAACTTGAGTTTTTCAAAAGTTATAAAAATGTTATGACAGTTTGTAGTTACACATCACAGTTTATGTTATAGCCACTTTCACAAACATAGCGTTAGGGTAAGGTAATAGGGCCCACGTTCTCTTTCAGTTTTGTTTAATAAAATTTGGTTTTCAAAAGCGATTGTTTCTAAATCTTTAGAGAAACATTCCTTCTTCACAATAGAAAACTAAATCCTCCTTATATATCGGAAAAAGAAGTTCAGGGCTATGATTATAGCTACATTGTCAAAATCGCAGCTTAAAGAGCTGAATTTTAAAGTAATTTATTTTTACTGCACTGAATACTATTGTCAGTTTTAATAGTATGAGTTGTTATGTGATTTACTTTTGTGTGCTGCGATTTCATTATCAGCAATACCACAATTGCATAGTGCCATTTGAAATAAACCATGCTTGTGTACTATAATTAAAAGCTTGTGTACAATAATTTAAAAAGTTCATCAGCTACATCGTATAGAATTTTTTTCAATCTTTCAGAGCACTGTTACTTTGTATTATATCGTATTTTCTACATTTTTATAATATTGTTTAAAATTTTGTCAGAGAATAATTAATTATCTGCGGATTTATCAATGTATTGATCTGAAGGGTTGTTTTTAATTTGAAACGCCTCCCACGTATGTGTTGTCACAAACATACACAGATTTCTCTAGCATTCTACTCCCGCACATTTAAACAGATATTCTGTTATTCTCTTAAAAAAAATAATTTCAATATTGATCGTATATATCTTTAACATGCTACACCAGCTGTCAGTGAAACACTATGGATTTTCAATGGACCCCAAAATAAAAATGGTGAACGGAGAAGAGGAATCAGCGTTTTTACGCGAACAATATGAGGGTGGACCTTCTTTCTAGGGCAGTGCAAATATGGCGTCATATTTCATATTAGAACTCTATTTCTTTCATCTTTTCAGGATAAAAGTTTTTTTTTTCTTTCACAAATATGAGTGACGTATCAGCAGTGATTTTTTGCCTTTTGTCCTGTTGACGTTGATGGACAGAATAACAGTTCTCAGCGCTCCATGAAAAGGCGTTTTTGCTGCTGTAGGTCGCTTATGCTTTAGGATCATGAATGGATTTCATAATGCTGTGATTTAAGAAATGTCTACATATATTCTACCCTTTTTAGGCAAATTGAAATTCTGAAATCGGTGTTATATTCACAAAAGATCTTTTGATAAGGCTATCGATAGTTAAATAGAATCATTTTTATTGGAAATATGACATCCAGCAGAACGCATCACGTGATATTGATACTGATCCAGTTTAGCAAATTATTTCTTTTACAACTTTTAAGTTCACTTATTAAGTGATGGCTACTTTTAAAAAAGTGCGATTAAAGATACAAACTTTTAAAAGAATGTATATATATATTTTTTTAAATATTCTAACCGAGAATGTTAATACTCTGCTGAAAAATAACGCTTAAGTTTTTCGAAAGAATTGTGCAAAGTAAACTTTAAAATATCCACATTTTGGACTGAAAGTTGGTTCTACCAAGTAGAAGCGCAATTTAAAATTAGCGAAATTACCCCTGACGATACTAAAGATATGATGAATGATTTCTGCAGTTCCCACCATTTAGTTTTGCAATTAGAGCCAAAATTTGCTGAAAACATTTAGGATATTTATAGTAGTTATAGCGTTTGTGAATATTCTCACTCTAAAAAGACTTATGAACTTTTTTAAGCAGGGTGAGACGGCAGAAATCAAGCGGTTAATACCAAGCCCTCTTCTTCAGAAATTACCACCCGTTGACACTGATATTGTGTTAGAAAACCATTTGGCTTGAAAAATTATCCGATTTCTTCAAAAATATTTTGCTT
The DNA here is from genome assembly GCA_038373885.1 of Cheiracanthium punctorium. NCBI lineage: Eukaryota > Metazoa > Arthropoda > Arachnida > Araneae > Cheiracanthiidae > Cheiracanthium > Cheiracanthium punctorium. The sequence goes on along the minus strand of JAWZYV010001881.1, from coordinate 748 downwards.
AAATTCAGAAAAAAGCTTTTTTTAAATTGGCGATAATAGCTAACAAAATGTCAGATATAATTTCCAAGATTGATGTTTGCATCACTAACAATACAGCAATAAATGATGATTTAATGAACGAGGTAAGATCAATGAGAAAACAAACTTCTGAACTAAGTATTGACTGCAATTCTAGGAGTAGAGATAGATAATATCGTCGCCAAGCTAACTCAAGACCACGCAATCAATCAAGAAAGCTGAATCCTACAGCGAAATTTTGTTATTACCTTTCCAAATTTCACTAAAAATGCTTCGCAGAAAAATCATTAGCACCGTGCTCTTTCGAAAAAGAGACGGAAAACTAAGAATGGCAACATACCAAATTACACTGAACTGTAACTCTGTTGTTGAAAGTTTCAACTAAAGCCACATTTACAGATAACGATGAAAAGAAGGATAAAACCCAAACCATTAACAAGTAAAGTTCTAGCGATAAAAGACTATATACTGAGTGATCACAAAGTCCGTAAAAACTTAATAATTCATTAAAAAAGAACAAATGGTTTGCACAAATAGATTTGGGGGATGATGGGATTATTTTAAATGACAAGAATGTTTGTAGTTCCAAATGTAACCGATAGATGGTGCTGACATGGACAATGGGAACTAAGTTTCCAATGAAAAAGAAACCCGAAATCTTTGTAACCCTTTCTATGCAAAGTGCAATTTTTCATCATAGTTTATTCTATTTTAATGAATTTTTGAAGTT
>JAWZYV010001880.1:0-17056 GCA_038373885.1 Cheiracanthium punctorium | reverse complement strand
GATGGAGCCTGACCACATCGTACCGAACAAGTGTTTCTCTTTCTTGATGAATACTTCGGGAATCGAGTCATTGCTTTTGAATATCCCAAATTTACTGGTGCAGGCATGGATTGGCCTCCATATTTGCCTGATTTGACTCCTGTGACTATTTTTTGTGGGGCACATTGAAAGACATTGTCTACCCGAAGCATCCCGCCATGCTGGACGAGCTTGAATCGGCGATCTGTGTGGCATGTGAATCCATTTCTGTTGAGATACTACGAAATGTAATGGCAAATTTCATTCTTCGTTTGCGCCACCTCTATAGTGCCAATGGTGAACACTTTTGAAAACATTGTGATGTGATTTTTTGCAAAGAATGTTTTCATACGATTATTTCATTTATGTATGCTGATAATGAGCTCTACAGTGTACAGCGCCATCTGTTAGCAGCTTTTGTAACTATTATTTCAAACTGCTGTATAAAATTCTTACAGCTTTCACAATAAACATACCGTTTACTGCATTCCTCTATCGATCTTTGTTTTCGAGATATTTAATTTTGAAATCAGGGAGTCCTTTTCTGGACACCCGGTATATATATATCAAGTTTTGCTTTGAACTAAAACTCAAGCTTTTCATAAAGAATTTGTCACTTTGCAGGCCCATGTATATAAATTTTTAAGATTTTTTGTTGAAAAATTACTAGTTTTTCCATACAATTTAGCATATTTCAAAGAATTTTTAGAATATTTTAAAACTTTTAGTTCATTCTACAGGTAAATGTCATAATAGTGTGCTGTATAAAGGTAATTGTGATAAAAATAATATAAATGGTTTTAGAGCTGTTGGTGTAAGCATTAAATTTTGCATAATTTATGTACAAAATTCCCTATTTCTTGAAATGTTATAGAAAATATTGAAATTCTCCCCTGCCCCCCCCCATTTTCATGATTATATATTGCATCCTTATCAAAAAAATCTTTACTTGTTACATTTTGTATTATTTTCAAAAAAAAGAGCTCTGAAGGTAGGCAGTCCCCTTAAGATTGATTTTAATAGATTGACTTGAGTAAGTTTTCATAATTCTGTGTTACCTGTCACTTTTAACACTAATATGCCATCACTCATTGCATTAAAAATAAATTAGTAACATTGTGATAGTAGTTACAGTTTATGTATTTGTGATATTATGTAACTTTTGTAAGTAATTAATGAAATTGTTAACTTAACTGAAGAAAAAATCGGTGGTAGATATCTAAAGGATCGAAGAGATTTGATTACTGTCAATGCTATTCATCAGACTCAGCTATCTCATGTGAAAGCATTTTTGTGGATTGGAAATTATACACAGCAGGGATTTACAAATTTAAAGAAGCATTTAAAAGATAAGCGTGTTATTATGTTTATTGGGGTCGAAATGAAAAGGCAGTCAGCATAGTAATGCTGATGCATTATCTAGACTAAAATTTGATGACTCTCATTAAGTTATAGATATATATATTTAAAAAAAAAAAAACTTGCACAAGTTAATTTATTCCATCAACATCGCCACTCCTGTGACTGATGTGCTTTCCCCCCCCCCATAGGAATAATAAAGATTAGATAAGTTTATAAACGCACCCAATGTTTTAAAAGATGAGCGAGTGTTGAAAGAACATGAGCTGGAATTTGAAATAAAGTCGTGCGTGGATTCTAAAGATTAAATTTTGATTATATAAAAGGACCTGAAGTTCGTTGGCCGCCTTGTAAATGGCTGGCATCTAAAACTATATGAACGTTGTATATATTCCAATCCTATGTTGTCATTTTGAAGATATTTATAGTGTTTTGTATGATGTTCTAATAAAATTTGAAGATTAGCGGGGGAAAACTTTACTAACGCCTTAACCACTGGGCTACCACAGCCCTCTAACACATTTGTAATCTTTTTTAACCCTGAACTGCTACCCTTTGAAATTGTTATTGGACTGATACCCATTAGTCTTTCAGACAAAGTTTAGATATAGGCATGCTTAAAACTCACTTTAATAACTAATTAGCATTTAATAAAATCATATGATTTGCAAGTCTCATGAGTCTCGATCACCGGGTAGACAAAAATGTATGATGTTTTAAGTTTTGAACAGGAGAGTAATGGGTAGTATTGTAGGGTTAATATACACAGATACCTTTTACACATACACTAGCACTTTCCGCCACACATATGGTCGTCTCCTCAGGTGTTTTTAGCATGCACTATCACATGAAAGTGTTAGGTATTATGTGTCTAAAGTTTATTTAAATTCACATTTTCATCCTGTTTTCAACCACATACAAAACCACACACGAGTTTTTTTGTTTGATTGTGGTTTAATGACACAAGGTCTGAAAAGACACTATGCCAGACTATGTGTAAAATTAGAAAAATAATGTATTCAAGGTAAAAGTACCATTTAAAACCAGTTAGTGCTAAAATTCATAAAGGGTAAGAAGATAAAAAAAATTGCAAAAGGTGAAAAAAAAAGATAAAAGAGAAAGTCCGGCATCTGAATGGGGCTCCCTTCCAGACAAAAGCACATGCTTCACAGAGACAAAAAAATATTATGACGCTGAAGGGATGAAAACAAATTGGTATGTGGGGGTTTCAACCAAGCTATCATCAAGTCTGGGGTGGGAACAATTAAAATAAATTTGGTAAAAGTTATTAAAAAGCAATGCAAGAGTTTAAAACGGGATGAATGATGAGGTGAGCATGACAATGGGGGCATTCTGGAGCAGGTACACACAGGAGAAGGTGTTTATGGGTTGGTGTCGTGTGCAATATGGAGAAGTGTCAGATGGTAGACTTTTATGGCACAAGGTCCAAAAATGACATACTTCACCAGACTACGTGTAAAAGCAAAGCACTCAAGTAAAGAAAAAGTTGTTGCTTAAAACCAATAAAGACTAACTACGATAAAGTCTAAATGATAAGAGCAAAAGCAAAGAGGAAAAAAGTTGATAAAAGTAAGGTAAAGACATCCGGATGGGGGATTCTATCTAGATACCAAACAGACAAAAGTGGACACTTCACACTGAAAAAATAATATTGACACATTGAAGAAAGGCAAACAAATTATGATGTGGGGTCTCACCCAATATATCGTCGAGTTTTTTATAAGAACAGTTAAAATAAAAATGATAAAATTTGTTAAAAGCAGTGCAAGAGGTTAAAATATGACGAATGGTGAGATGAGTATGACAGTGAGGGCACTCAGGAGCAGGTGTTTATGAGTAAGTCTCGGGTGTCTGATGCGGAGACGTGTCAGAATGAAGTCATGCTTGTGGATGGGGTACCAGGATGTATCTTATGACAGCTTATTTTCTGTTTCATTATTCCATTACCCTTTATGAAAGAAGAAATTTCTAACTTTATATCACTATAAGGCAAAGGACCAGTAAAAGGGATTGTAGTGTGTTCAGCCAAAAAGTCAGTTTCCTCATTGCCCTGTATCCCAATGTGACTGGGTGCCCAGCAGTAAAGAATATCATAGCCACTGTTTATAAGTGTTCCGTGTGTATTAAGGACATTACCAAAAATATGTTAGAAAGCGAGCCAGTATTGAGGTCATTTAGAACATTTAACATGTCTGTATAAATGATAAAGCGCTTTTTATTTAAGCTAGAAATAAACTGGAGGCTTTCATAAATGGCAAGAAGTTCTGCTGTAAAAACTGAACAGAAAGTAGGGAGAGGGCAGCCACAAGCGTGGGAACCACTTGTATAGGCGAAGCCAACAATGGCTCTCTGACTTGGAACCATCAGTGTACAGGTTTTCATAGTTATAGCGTTTGTGGTCATGGAAAAGCTGTTGATATATTTTGGGATCTGTGTTCTGTTTAGTAAAGCCTTTGAATGGATGTAAATAGGAAATGTGCAAGGTGTCCCGTGGAGGAATTTCAAACAGAGAGCAAGTAGAGACTTACGTCTGCTAAATGGGTACCAGTAAGACTCCTACGAGTTCAGAGTCCGAAAGCATGGGTGCAAGATGGACAAATTCTGATAAAAGCAATCCAGATGAATGTCAATAAAAGAATTTTTTAATGGATGTGAAGGATAAGAGAGGATTCGAAAGTTTTTAATGAAATTAATTTGTTTAAGGATGCCATTTAAGCAGATTTTGATAGCCCGATTCACATGATCTAACTGCATTGTCCAAAATTATCTCCTCAAGGTATTTGAGTAAATTTAGGTCACTGAAAAAGCAACTTGTACTTACTACATTTGTGTTGTAGAATGTTAGAAAGTGTTTTTTTATAATCTGTACATACTTTATGATGTAACCATGCTCTATAGAACCTGTGTTCAATCAACACAGTCATTATTGGAAAGGTTGGCAGTCAGGCATCTGACATCTGTAATCTGACCACAACCGATTTTATGTAGCAGCCTACAGAAGGCATCATTGGCATGATGATACGTTCGAACCCTCTTTATCTATGCTGTTTTTGCCCAAAATTATCTCCTTAAGGCATTTGCCTGAATTTAGGTCACTAAAAAAGCAACTTGCACTTACTACATTTGTGTTGTAAAATATTTTCCTTAAGACATTTGCTTTAAGGCATTTGCCTAAGGCTAATTGTAATTGTTGTAAAATGTTCTCCTTAAAGCATTTGCCTAAGGCTAATTTAGGTCACTGAAAAAGCAACTTGTACTTACTACATTATGTTGTAGAATGTTGGAAAGTGTTTTCTATAATCTGTATATACTTTATAATTTAACCATGCTCTATAGAACCTGTGTTCAATCAACGCGGTCGTTATTGGAAAGGTTAGGCATCTGACATCTGTAGTCTGACCACAAACCAATTTTATGTAGCAGCCTACAGAAGGCATCATTGGCATGATGCGAGATTCTGGCGAGATGATACGATAGAACCCTCTTTTACCTATGCTGTTTTTGTCCAAAATAATCTCCTTTAAGGTATTTGCCTGAATTTAGGTCACTGAAAAAGCAACTTGCACTTACTACATTTGTGTTGTAAAATGTTTTTTATAATCTGTACATACTTCATCATTTTCCTTTAACCAGGCTCTACGGACCCTCGTGTTCAATCAACGCAGTCTGTATTGGAAAGGTTGGCAGTCAGGCATCTAATATCTGTAGTCTGACTGCAAACCGATTTTATCTAGCAGCTTACAGGTGGTATCATTGGCATGATGCGAGACCTTCATGATGGAATTAGTCTACTATCACTTGGATAAAGTTATGTGGAACGCATACCGCGTTATCATCGCATGTGAAGAACGAGAAAGGTGTGGAACGAACTAAAGGCCTTCACTGCTATGGAATTAGTCTACTACTACGGAAAGGGGAAAAAAAAAAGGCCCTTTTCAGGGCCATACAAATATAAACAGAAATTCAAGTCCAGTCGTTCGTCAATCGAGATGAATCCCGCGGAGTTCCTAAATTGTTCTGCCACGTAATTTGTATCCGAGCTATGCTCGCCCATAGCAGATCAATTCTGGCCAGATGGTAAGATAGAACCCTCTTTTAACTATGCTGTTTTTATCCATAATTCTCTCCTTTACCAGTCTGCTCTTTGATTCATTGATAATAAATAAATATAAAAGCATAAATTGCATACAATTCATGCATATATTTACAGCTCATGTGTAAAATTAGAAAATAAAATTTTTCTTGCTTATAATTTTCATAAAGGATGTCAAAAAATGACCTGACATTTGAAATTGCTATTATCTTCTGTTATGATCTGTAGATCATCAACATATAGGCTACCGTGTACTGTCGGAGGGAGCTGGTTAAGGATATTGTTGATTTTTATAGAAAATAGGGTGACGCTAAGGACAGAGCCTTGTGGTACACCCTCTTCTTGAAGTTCCGGAGTGAGAGAAAATTCTTGATAAATATAGGTAGGTTTCCACGGAAGCCCATATTGAAGAGATCACGCAGTATGCCATATCTCTAAGTGTGGTCATAGGCTTTTTCAATATCAAAAAATATTGGCACAAGATGGTTCTTTCTTAAGAATGCGTTACAGATTTGAGTTTCTAAATGTAGAATGTTATCAATGGTGCTTCTTCCTTTGCGGAAGCCACTCTGGAAAGGGTGTATATGGCCCTCAGTTTCTAAGACATATACTAGACGAGTATTAATCATACGCTCCAGTAGTTTGCACAGACAACTAGTTAGGGCTATGGGACGATAGTTATTGGGATTAGAGGTGTCTTTTCCAGGTTTGGGGAAAGGTATGACTATTGCATTTCTCCATTCTAAAGGAAAGGACGGTTGGTTGGTGTTTAATGGCACAAGGTCCAGGAAGGACATACTGCGCCAGACTATGTGTATTTAGAATAAAATAATGCTTCCGCGTAAAAGTTGTTGTATAAAACATGTAAAGCTAAAATCCATAAGGTCTAAAGCTGATAAAAGCAAACTGTAGAAAGGTAAAAAGTAGATAAAAATAAGTCGAGGACGTCTGGATGGGGGCTCCCATCCAGATACCAGTCAGAGAAAAGTGTATACTTTACACTGAATAAAACAGATTGATACGTCGAAGAAATGAAAATAAATTACAGTGCGGGGTTTCACCCAATATATCGTCTAGTTTGGGATGAGAACAGTTAAAAAACATTTGGTAAAAATTATTAAAAGCTGTACAAGAGGTTAAAATGTGATGAATGGTTAGGTGAGTTTGACAATGTGAACATTCTGGGACGGGTTCTCACAGAAGTAGGTGTTTATGGGTGATTCTCGTGTGACCAATGCGGAGACGAGTCAAAATGACATCATGATTTCGATATGAAAGGGATGACCAATGAGTGAGGGAAGGTCGGACAGAATGCAGTTTGTTTTCAGTTTCACTATCCCATTTATTGGTCCAACTGCTTTTTACTATGCTAGAGGCGCCAGACTTTATGTCATTGTATGCGAGATAGCCAGTATACTGGATTGTAGCTTGCCTGGCTAAACTATCAGCCTTCTTGTTGCCCAGTATCCCAATATGACTGGGTACCCAACAGTAGAGAATATTGTATCCACGATTTGTCAGTTGTTCATGCAGACGTAGAACTTTGGTGATATAGCTATGAGTAGTGGAGCCTGATTGTAGATTTTATATTACACTGAGGGAGTCAGTTGGTTGGTTGGTTGGTTGGTGTTTATTGGCATAAGGTCCAAAAGGGACATGCTGCGCCAGACAAGGAGTAAAAATCATATCAGAATGTATTCAGATAAAAGGTACCACAAAAATCTAGTAAAAGCTAAATTGTAAAGCCTAAGAAGGTGAAAAGTAAAATTCAAAAAGTGTTAAAAGTAGATAAAAAGTGAAACAAAGACATCTGGATGGGGGCTCCCATCCAGATACCAGTCAGACAGAAAGGGACACGTTACACTGAATAAAAAATATTGATCCGTCTAAGAAAAGCAAATAGATTCCGATGTGGGGTTTCACCCAGAATTTCGTCTAGTTTAGGATGAGAACAGTTAAAAAGTATTTGATAAAAACTATTAAAAGCAGTGCACGACGTTAAAAGATGACGAATGGTGAGGTGAGTATGACAGTGAGGGCACTCCGGGGCAGGTTCGCCCAAAAGTAAGTGCTTATGAGTAATTCGCGTATGTCCGATGCGAAGACGTGCCAAGATGACATCTAGCCTGCGATAGGGATGAGACGACCAGTGTACGAGAGTTGGGCGAATAGAACGAAGTTTGTTCCCCGTTTCATTGTCCCATTTATCGACCCATATGCCATTTACAATGCTGGAGATGCTGGACTTTATGTCACTGTAGGATGGAGTGCCGGTGTACGGGAGGGTCGCATGCTTCGCTAGTGTGTCCGCTTTTTCATTTCCCGGGATCCTGATGTGACTGGGTACCCAACAGAGGAGAACACTGTACCCACGGTTTATAAGCTGATCATACTTGTGTAACACTTTATGCATATAGTTATGTGTTAGGGAGCTGGATTTCAGATTTTCTAGAACACTAAGGGAGTCAGAGTAGATGATAAAATTCTTTGTGTTCGTTCTCGAGATGTACAGAAGGCTTTCGTATATGGCAAGTAATTCGGCAGTAAAGATGGAGCAAAAGGGAGGTAGAGTATAGCTACCAGTATGATTTTTACCCCGAAGGCAAAACCGACGTGATTCCCAGTTTTGGAGCCATCAGTGTATAGTTTTTCATATTTGTCATATTTGTTGTTGTGATCGGAGAGCAACTGTTGGTAGACTTTAGGATCAGTATCCTGCTTTGCAAAGCCTTCGAAAGGTTGTAGGTAAGGTATCTGCAATATGTTCCATGGTGGGGTATCATGAAAAGAGCATATAGAGACACTTACATCCTCCAATTGGGTACCGACAAGACTCCTACGAATCCTTAGTCCAAAGGGGGGAGTACAGATGGGACGATTTGCATAAAAACGGTCAAGATGAGTATCTATAAAAGAATTCTTTAATGGATGTGAAGGATGAGAAAGAATACGAAAGTATGTGTTTAATGAGAGCTTATGATGGATGAGGGTGAGAGATGGCTTGTGGCAGGTGACGTAAAGACTATGTACAGGTGATGTTCTAAAAGCACCAGAGCAAATGCGGAGTGCAGCATGATGCACAGGGTCAAGTTTTTTAAACACTGATTTGCAAGCTGGCCCATACGCGCAACTTGCATAGTCCATTTTTGAACGTATGACAGCACGATAAATCTGTAACAGAGCGTCACGGTCAGCCCCCCAAGAGGTGTTGGTTAAAACCTTTAAAATATTAAGCTTTGTCTCGCATTTACTGCGAATGTCAGAAATATGATTAGCAAAAGTTAGTTTTTTGTCGAAATTTAATCCTAAAAATTTGACAGAGTCCTTCACAACAATGTTATTATTACCCAGATAAAGTTCTGGGTCGGGGTGGATCCCGTGTTTCCGGCAAAAATGGGTGCATACGGTTTTTTCAGCAGATAAAGTGAAACCATTTGTGTCACACCATTTTAAGATGCGGTTTATGGCATTTTGAAGCTGCCGTTCGATGAGGCACATATCTTTCCCCTGGCAGGAGATTTGAAGGTCGTCGACGTAAAGGCTGCCGTAGACTGTGGGTGGCAGTTGTCTAAGGATATTATTGATTTTAATTGAGAAGAGGGTGACGCTAAGTACGGAGCCCTGAGGAACACCCTCGTCTTGGATGAAATTATCAGATAGAGTACCATTGATGCTGACAGGGAAGTTTCTGAGGGATAAAAAGTTTTTTATAAAAGTTGGTAGATTGCCTCGAAAGCCTATATTATAGAGGTCTTGGAGTATGCCGTACCTCCATGTGCGGTCATATGCCTTTTCAATGTCAAAGAAAACGGACACTAGGTGATTCTTTCTAAGGAAGGCATTCCGAATTTGAGTCTCTAGATTAAAAATATTGTCAAGTGTGGACCTGCCTTTGCGGAAGCCACTTTGAAAGGGATGTATATGGTCCCCAGTCTCTAGAATGTAAACAAGGCGATCATTAACCATTTTTTCCATTAGTTTGCACAGACAACTAGTAAGGGCTATGGGACGGTAATTACTAGGGTTAGAAGTATCTTTCCCAGATTTAGCTGAGGGAGTCAGAGTAGATGATAAATCTGTTTGTTTTCATTCTAGAGATGTATAAAGGGCTTTCATGGATGGCCAGTAATTCAGCGGTAAATATGGAGCAGAACGGTGGTAGAGTATAGCTGCAGGTATGGTTATTTTCGACAAAGGCAAAGCCAACATAATTATCAGATTTCGAACCATCAGTGTATATTTCTTTATATTTTTTATATCTGTTTTTAAGGTCTGAGAACAACTGTTGATATATTTTTGGGTCGGTATCCTGTTTAGTAAAGCCATTAAATGGTTGGAGGTACGAGGTCTGGAGTGTAGTCCATGGTGGCGTTTCGTGAAGAGAATTAGGGGAGACTTTAACATTCTCCACTTGGGTACCAACTAGACTCCTACGGATCCTTAATCCCAAGGGAGGAGAGCATGAGGGGCGATTTCCATATTGGCGGTCCAAATGAGTGTCCAAAAATGCGTCCCCCAAAGGGTGGGAGGGATGAGACAAGATGCAAAAATAGGTGTTTAATGATAGTTTGTGACGGATGTGGATGAGAGAGAGACTTTGTATGGGTGATGTTCTAAAAGCTCCAGAACAGAGGCGTAGTGCGGTATGATGCACTGTGTCAAGTTTTTTTAGGGCTGACCTACAAGCAGATCCATACACGGCACAGGCGTAATCCATTTAAGAACGAACTGCTGCACGGTAGATCCGCAACAGGGCGTCACGCTCCGCTCCCCAAGAAGTGTTAGTTAATACCTTTAGGATATTTAGGTCCTTTTCACATTTGCTGCGGATATACAAGATATGATTAGCAAAGGTCAATTTTCTATCAAAATATACCCTTAAAAATTTAGTAGAGTCTCGTATTTCTACTTTTGAGCTGCCCACATAGAGCTCAGGATCAGGATGGATCCCTCGTAAACGACAGAAGTGCATACTGACAGTCTTTTCTGCAGAAATATTAAACCCATTTGTGGTACACCATTTTAGGATGCGATTGATGGTGTTCTGGAGCTGATGCTAAATCTAACGCATGTCCTTTCCTTGACAAGAAATTTGAAGGTCATCAACGTATAGGCTTCCGTGTACAGATGGAGGTAGTTGATTGAGAATATTATTGATTTTTACAGGGCTGGGGAGTAGCGCGTTACAAGTAGCGAAACTACAGTAGTCGCTACATTTTTTTATAGTTTGTAGTGTAGCGCGCTACTTTTTTTAAAAAGTAGTGTAGTGTGTAGCGCGCTACAAAAAATCTGTAGTTTATAGCGCATTTTTCAAGCTACTTTTCTAGCTACTTTTGCCGCGCCATCACTTCCGGCGATTGATCACGTGGTGAAATTGCTCGTTTTTCTGACTATAAGCTTAGCACTGGAACTGGAACGGATGCTTCAAAGAACACACAATCCCTCCGCCACCCCTCCCCATGAGGGGATGGGGGGGGGGACTCGCTAATTGCGAGGACCGACTATATATCATGTCCGATTTGAAAGGATAGCGCCTAACAGGAAGTTCACTGAAAGCTGGACACTAACTGATTGTCAATCCTGATACGGGCAAGTGGACACTACACTGTATTTATGGGTGCAATTAAAAAAAAGACCAAAGAAAATTAATTATGTTACAAAAGCATACAATTTACAGATATGTGAAATTCCTTTTCGAAAGCAAAAAATACTCACTTTTATGCACAAAAATAAATATTTTCAAAATTCAAATCTTATATGTATTCTAAATTTCAAAAATGTCAATTTTTATGGTCTGAAGTTGATTCATCTGGGGAGTGCACATGCCCCCTCTGGATCCGCCAATGGGCCTTGCCTTAATATGAAGTTAAATGCTGCTACTTTTTCTTTTACACTCTCAGTCAGACTAGACATCAATGCAAATGCAAGCTCTGTTCGGATTTTTCTCTGACGTTCCCTACAGGGGCGTAGCCAGAAATTTTTCATGGAGGGGGGGGGGGGGTTACGACTACTACAACTAATATATATCTATACGTGTGTGTGATAATGTAATGAAGAATATACAATTTGTATGGCAAAAATTTCCTCATGGGGGGGGGATTATGACCCCCTAACCCCCCTTGGCTACGCCCCTGCGTTCCCAGATTATCACACTGGTAAGGGGGGGGGTAATACCCCAGGTCCCCAAATATCCCAATAATATAGATTAAAAATTCACATACACTGAAATAATAATAAAAATAAAACAATTTCCTCTGTAACAGTTATTGTCCGTCACTAGATCAACTAGGAGACATTGTTTGGATGGAGAACACGATTTGATCAAAGTACAGTAAATTGAAATGCCATTTTTTACCCCGAGTACCAGTGCCTTGTGTTTTATGTTTTAAAGAAGAAAGAAAATTACAAATTTTTTGTGGGTCCAGGAAAATTTTCGCAGGAAAAGCACGCTAAACTTGAGCGCTTTCTAGAAATAACCATCCCAGACAGTGCCAGATTTAAAGGTGTGGAGGCCCTGGGGCAACAAAGGAGTGGTGGCCCCTGATTATTTTTCAAACAAGTTAAGAATTTTTTCGACGATAAGTGTGGCGAAGTGGGTTCGCCGTTAACTCATAGCCTAGAGGTTCAGGGTTCGATTTCCGAGTTCGATATTCGTTAGGAAATTTTATGTAAAGATGTCTATTATGCAGGCCCGTGCTGGCTCGGGTGGACAGGGAGTCCCCCTGCGCCCTCTACTTAAGGCGCCCTTTGCGCCTTAAGCCAACGAAAGAAATTGCGAAAGAATTGCATTTTCGTGTACAAGGAATTAACGTTGAAGAATTGTTTTAAACTAAAATATTTTTTCCCCTCGAATGCAAGAGCTGATTAAAGGAGGTGGGGCGGAGGGGCCAACTCCCCCTCCCTCCCCCGAGTGAAAAGAAATTAATGTAAAAGATCCTATTTTACTACCATAAAATGGATGCATATGTCAATCTTCTAACTAACCGCCCCCCTCCCCCGACAAAATTGCATTAATCCACCACTGCTCGAGTGTTCTAGTTTTTAAAATACAAAAATGTAGATTTACTACATTATTACGAAGAAGAATGAAATGTACAAAAAATGTTTAACATTTTAAATATCTATTAACTGTAATATTCCCTTTACTCGATTTCTACCTGGATGAACAGAGGCGTAGCTAGGACTTTCTGTGCCCAGGGACAACATGAGATTTTGCACTCCCTTCTATTTGTCAAAATGCAGTTAGGTTAGCTTTTATGTACAATTTCGCAACCCTTGTGTGCTGCGCCCAGGGACAAATTCCCCACCTTGCTCCCCTCTGGCTACGCTACTGTGGATAAAGGACTAACAGTCTGTGATTTCTGAATGGCATCGATCCTCAATCTGCTTATAAGTTAATGGATTTTTTGAGTTGTCAATGGTAAAATACGATGTCTAAAAATATTCGCGACATTTCAGATTGATAGAGTAATTTTCTTTGTTTTTCACAAAGTCGTAGCTAGGTGTCATGAGGGCCCAGTGACGTATTATTGCAATTTTGTGTGTGTGTGGGGGGGGAGGTTAGTTGGAAGATTTACACATACATCCATTTTATGAAAGTAAAATAGGATATTTTACATTGTTTTTTCTCGAGAGAGGCGGTTCCCCCCCTCTACCCCCCTTTAATCCTTCCTTGTGAGGGTCATTGTCAAGATTTGAATTTTGTACCTCTAAGACTTCTTCTTACTTACTTGCAGGAAAAGACTACCAAGTGCCCCTGGCACCTGCCAACCTGGCCAGCTCCTATCTACGGCACTGATTTTGCAAATTAATATTATGAAAGGTCTCCCTCGCCCCCTCCAAATAAAATAAAATAAAATGGAAATGTCATTTTCCCAGAAACTTGAAAGCAATGGCGTTGCTAAGGGGGGGGGCACCAGTTGCTCCCCTTAAATCTTTGATTCGCTGATTGGCGCAGCCCATACAATGCAAACCTTTTTTTTACCCCTGTACCTAATTAAGCCTTATAATTTTTTAACCTTCAAAAAAGAAGTAGTGTGCCTTTCTAAAGACAACAACTTGGCTAGTCGAGCTCTTAAAAAAAAAAAAAAAAAAAAAAAAAATCCTTTTTAGTAATATTATCATTGAACAAACTTTACAAGTTAGTAATTTTTTCAAAGTAATTTTAACGACGTGTAACGAAACACAAACACACTTATTTTATCCCAGACTCTCATAATTTTACACACCTTTCCCGTTTCAATATGACAAGATCATAGCGTCAAGCAGAGAAAACATATGTTCCCTGAAAAACCATGCTCAATAACAAGATTTCTAAGCACCCGTTTTTCGCTTCCCCATTTCGCGCGCTTTCAGGCAACAAAACGAGATTCTCGCGGATCGCAGATAATTGGACAAATTGGGTCGGGTCTGGCCTGAGTGTCCGGTATCTGTAAACCAACGACCCCTCCCCCCTTCTGATTCGTAAAAAAAAGAAAAAATTCCCACTCCCACTAAATACTAGAACACGGTAGTAGGGGGCTGTGGGTCTTCTCCACAAACAAAAAACATCGCTTTAGCTCCAGGACTTGGCTTTACTGATAAGGAAGGACAGGACTTGCAGGGGTTACAGTCACAAGGCACATATTATTTCCTATTACAACTTCCTGGTTTACACCACACTAGTCTACAAAATTACTGAAAGCAATGAAAAGGAATTTAAAAAACGAACAAACTCGAAGGACACCCCTTGAACCTATAATGAATTCTTTTTTTGTTGGTTTATCCAGCTATTTTCTGAATCTGTGCTAAACCGTGAACTGCGCACTCGTTTTCGTTTATTATTGTCTTTTCTTTAAGAGTTACGTTTAAGTTTCATTTTAACTCGATTAGTGGGACTTGTAAATATACAGTTTTGTGAACTGTGTATAAGTTTCTATGTATGTAAAATTTTATGTTTAAATTTTATTTAATGTATCTAATTACCAAAAAGGGTTAATAATACAAGACCTAATCAAAGAACCGAAGGTATGATTTACTTTTATTTTCTTTCTCTTACTTAGATGTAATATAAAGCAATAAATAGTTGAACATGTATGTGTATTACAAAAATTAATTTTATGCGTGATTTTTTTTTTCCACGAATCGTGATGAAACCAAAAGTTTATTTTTGTAAAAGTTACCATATTGTATAATCTCGAAGAAAATAGAAACAAATAAGAATGCCAATTTTCTTTTAAAATGATAACCCGGCGCTCTTGGGAAACAGGTCATATTCTGTTCTCATTCAGTATTTTAAACTTTATTGTTCTAAAGTTAAAAGAAATGTTTCAAAATAGCTCCTTTCTAATAATTGCTTTACATTTTCGGAGGGGGCCCTTTGCCCTCCTCAAATACTTCCCTGGTAGTTATTTATTAGAGCAATAGTTTTTCTAATAAGGAAATCAATAGTTTTCTCTAATTAGGATATAAATATTCTTAAATATAAATGTAATGCAAACTGAATCTGTTAGCAAAATTCGTCTCCTAAAAGTAGCGAAAAAGTAGCGAAATAGCGACTACATTTCAAAAGTAGTGTAGCTAACTACATTTGTCAAAAAGTAGTTGTAGTTGTAGTTAACTACATTTTTCGAAAAGTAGCTGTAGTTGTAGCGCGCTACAAAAAAAAAGTAGTTTTTCCCACCACTGGATTTTTATTGAAAAGAGGATAACACTTAAGACAGAGACCTGAGGGTCGGCCTCTTCTTGAATGAAACTATTTGATTGAATGCCGTTTATTTGTACTCTGAAATTTCGAAGTGAAAGGAAGTTCTGGATAAAGATTGGAAGGTTGCCACGGAAGCCCCGGAGGATACCATATCTCCAGGTCTTGTCGTATGCCTTTTCTATGTCAAAAAAAATTGATATTAAGTGGTTCCGTTGTAGGAAAGCGATACGAATTTGGGTTTCCAAATATATTATGTTGTCAGATGTTGTTCTGCCCCTGCGGAAACCACTTTGGTACGGGTGTATATGGCCCTCTGTTTCTAAAACGTAAACTAAGCGTGCATTGATCATTTTCTCCAGCAGTTTGCAAAGGCAACTAGTAAGGGCTATGGGTCTGTAGTTATTAGGATTGGAAGTGTCTTTTCCGGGTTTTGGAAAGGGTATGACTATGGCGTTTCTCCAGGAGGAAGGAAAGGTATGTTCGTTCCAGATTCTATTATGAAAAAGCTTAAGTAGATTTGCAAGGGAATCATGAGAAAGTTGTTTTAGCATTTCATATGTGATACCATCGGGACCAGGAGAAGTATTCGGTAACTGTCTGAGTTGATTGGTGAGTTCATGGATTGTAAAGATACTATTGTAGGAGAGCTGCGAGGAGGTTTTAAAATTTAGCTTTTTCCGTTCAGATTGCAGTTTATGGGTATAAAAGGTATTTGAGTAAGAGGTACTGCAAGAGGATAGAGCCAAAGTTTTGCCGATGGTATTTGCAATGTCTGTGGTATCAGAGATGATTTTGTTATTGATGGAAAGGCAGGGTATGGTATGGTTGTTGTATATTCCCATAGCTCTTTTTGTTTTGGTCCATAGCTCCTTACTAGAAAATTGATGTAGTAATGCTGGAGACATATTGCATCCATGATTCCTTTTGGGATTGCCGCCTCACCCTGCAGGCGACTGCTTTTGCTTTTTTAAAAGCAATAAGATTTTCTGTTGTGGGATATCGGCAGAAGGTACCCCAGGCTTTCTGCTGCTGCTTTTTTGCTAGGGTGCATGCCTCGTACCCAGTGTTGGACGGTATTTACCGGTTTTTACAGTCTTTGGAAAAACATGTTTTTACCAGGGTTTTTAAAACCTCTGAGAAAAACTTAATAATTTGACTATTTTTTGTCACTTTTTTGAAGATTTATCTCTCCATCAATGGCTGAGAGGTTCTGCTATTGAAACTGGATGGTGAGAGGTGCCAGGTTCATACCCTGGTCGTGCCTGTTGATCTAGCTGTTCGGAGTTTTCCGTGGATTTTTTTTTTCAGAAATCACACATAAATACTGGCTAGGATCCTTAGGAATAGGAAGGTATTCCCCAATAGGATTAGAATCCTAGTGCAGTCAATCGGCCTTAATCCACAAGCAACCAATGAAGATTTATCTGCTATTTTTTCATTTTCTCTGGGACAAAAGTTCAGGACATTTAATATCACTATTTCCATTTCCTATATAACAATATTCTCCTAATTCAGTGTCTGATTTGGTAAGTAAAAGAATGCTATACGAAAATAGGTTCATTTTAAGGAATATAATAAACACAAAAACTTTCATCCATGTTTTCATCTTACAAGAAATTCAAATTTATAGATAATGCTACAATTTATCATTATTAAACTTATTAATAACTATTATTATGAGAAGGCACATTACACTATATTTATTACAATTATGTAATGAAGGCTAGTTTTAATAATTTTTACTTAACATGGATAAATTGCAAATATACTTTTACTACACTTAACTTATCTTAATCATTTTAATGAAAACTAAAATGCTTACAAATATTATTTGTTACATTAATGTAGTTTGCAATTCACATAATGTAGTTGTGCATCAT
>JAWZYV010001879.1:0-27689 GCA_038373885.1 Cheiracanthium punctorium | reverse complement strand
ACAGAACTTTGTCAAAATTTCACCCAAGTCAAGTCCCAATCTGTGACTAAAATGACCGCTACTTCAATCTTTGGATTATACCTGATAAGTCTGGATGGCCTTGTGGTAGCGTGCTGGGCTTTGATTCTACACGCTCAGGGTTCGGGTCCGGTGGAGGAAGAATTTCCTTTTTTTTCTTCTCCAGGAAAACGGAATGTTAGCATCCAAAAAACGAAAACATAATAAACGGAAGGGACATTTTTTGAAAATTTTGCTGCCAGTCGTTTAGTTTTTATTAATAAATATATTTTAAACAGTTTATCGGTTTCTCATCGGTTCCTTTTAGTTATTTCATCGGAGTCATCGGGAAGCGATGATCGGCTTTATGGCCCCCCGAGCGGACATTTTGTACCAGTTGCCGATGAAATTCCCCCTTTTTAGGATGAAAAGCCGTGATCGGCCATTGCTTCTTCTCCTCGGATTAAACTCACCCGCCTCTCATCGACCGATGGGTTATTGCTACTAGGGGTTGTACAATTTCCCCCTTCCCCCACATTGCTTAATTTCTTATAGAAAACAATTTTTTTTAAGTGATAGAATTTTAAAACATTTTTTGTGTTGGTTTTAAGAATTTAAGTCTAATTTATACAAACTCTTGTGATACATTTTTGAACTCTCAAGAAGTTGATTAAAACAGCTATCAAAACAGTTTTTTTTATTGTATATTTTTAGCTTAGGCTCTATTTCAGGGGCACTAATTGTGTAGGTGCTCCGAGGTGCAAGCAAGCTGGGCCTGATTATGACCGACAGGGGACCCGGGCATTGATGAATTTGGGAGCCCCCCATCTATGAAAATTTTTTTAATTTTCATAAAATTTTGAAATAAAAAAAGAATATTTCAGTACAACATTTGAAAATGGTGCCCTGGGCAAAGTCCCAAAGTGCCCATGCGATAATAAGGCCTTGCAAGCACGAACAGAAAATATTACATGGGTACAGAGCACCCAGAATATTTCAAAGAACAGTTTGTACTTACTTTAATAGAAAAAAAAATCTACTGAATTTTTTTTTTAATCGAGCAGTTTTATTCAGAAAAAGGATAATTTATGAAGTTATTTGATTTGGGTTTATTACTTGCTTGTTACAAAATAAATTTGAAATAAAATCATACATGGATTGAAGAAATTGTGAATGTTTAAAAATAAATTCTTATAATACTAAATTTATTCCATCTAGGTTTTATCCTTATAGGTGCTTGAAAACTAATTTTCCTCCGAACATTTTAATATTTGCTCAGTGTTCATATAAATTCTAATCTAAAATTTTACGATTTGTTGCTCAGATTTTTGAGGGTGCTTTAGAACTTAAATACTATCAGTAAACATCATGAAACAATCAATAGATTCTGTGCTACTTTATAATTCTAAAGTGAGAGTTATATTTCTAAGCTTCAATAAATATCAACTAAGGGAAATTTCCTATAAGAAAATGTTCAGTCATACCTCTTTTCACTCCGCAAAAAGTAATCTCTAGAGCAAGTTCGCAGCTGTTGGAGAGGAGGGTGTGGGGTGGGGTTATGAAAATTTGAAGAAGAGGTACACAAAACTAATACCACAGGTGACAGGATATCCCGTTGTGGCACTAGTCTAGAGCAGTGCTGCCTAAATATTTTTTCATCTGCATAATTACTGTTTAAATACTGCATACTCTCCCCTCAATCCCAGATAGCACAAAATGGTCCAGAACACGCCTAGACGACGTCATATAGACAAGCTGACATGTCCATTAAACATCCAGGATTCGTCCATTTTACGTCAATGTGGCACTATAGGACGCCCATATGACGTCTTATAGACATGCATATGGACGTAATAATGGACGTGTTTGTCTATTTATAGAGCTTTTGCGGTCGAATCCTGGACATCAACAAAAAACATTTAATAATTTTTAGCTAATTTTATGTAATGATTAATTTAAATTTATCGTTACATCTTAATAACGAATTTTGTAAAAATATTCGTACCTAATTATTTTTTAAAACCAACCTTTAAGTACTTGCCCCGCTTCAGATTCGAACCCTTAATCATGGACTACACAGTAGTGGGCTAGCCACTATACGCACCGGGACTTGCTCTGGTGCGTCAAAATGTTGAATATGAAATGTTGAATAAAGATTTTTTAGTTTCGGACTGGGAACTTAGAAAAAAATATGCAGCTTGCAGCTATTCGTTTTTGGATGTTGAGTCGCTAGAGAATTCTCTTTTTTTTGTATGAGGATATGAGTTTCTTTTTACACAATACTGCTTTCATAGGAAATAATAACACATAAAAAATATTTTAAATTTCAAAAGATCCCCGATAAAAAAAAAAAAACCTCTAGAATTTAAAATGTTTTTAAACTTTGTTCGGATAAAATGTAATATCAATATAAACATGAAGTATAACAAATTCATGCATCATAAGTAGAGTATTAGGTAAAATGAAAATCAATGATAAAAAAGTAACTTTTCCATATTTTGTCCTGGACTTATACACACATCCATTTTATGTCGTATCACTGACATAGTGTCGATCATCTGGAATACGTCCATAAATGGACTTATTCTGGATATTCTAATTCTAGTTTTGGTCTATTCATGGACATATTCTGGATTTTCCAGATTATGTCCATAAATAGATGTCTTATGGATGTCTATGTATAGACATGGATGTATTATGGATGAGTTGGATCAGAAATAGGCATAAATGTGTTATCTGGGATCATAGGTGTAACTTACTATACTCCAGTTCAACTTAACCTGACTACGTGGAAAGGTACGAGTACCATATTGAGCCGTTTGTCAAGTATTTGTGCACGCTTTCTGGTCTTCCTCCCTTGTACTCTTTGACTAGTTGCCCTATTTGGCGATCTATCGCCTGTCCTTCCCAGACAGCACATAAGCTTAAATTAAGTTTGACATTTCTTTGAATTTGAAGCATTAATGCAAGCTTGACAGTTCAACTCATTCTAAGCTGGCAGCAAGCTCGCAGGAGTCAAGTTGAATTGTCAAGTTTAAATACAGCTTGATTTAAGCTTGAAAATTGATACTCGCGTGATTTTTCCTTTTTCAAGGAGCGTTGATGGCGCCATCTGTGAAAGAGAATGGACATTAATTGTCTAGCGTCCTAATATTTGCTGAAAGTTCGTAAAAGATGTGTTTTATTTTATATTACCAGTGCCATATTACCGGCAAGGCAAACGGGGCAACTGCCCAGGGCCTACAGATTTTAGGGCCCAAAAATCTTACATCTTACACTTTTGTAATTTTAAAATAAAATTACAAAGGATAAAAAAAAATTCAGAAGTTAAATAATTTTTTTAATTATAAAGTATGAACAATGAAAATAATTCAAATTTACATTTGTATAAATTAATTTAAACTTATTTTTAATTCTTCGAAATGCTCTATATCGATATAGCATACCAATATGTAGGAAAATAACCACATTTGTAAAGAGAATTTTTAGCGTTAAAAAATAGCAAAATTTTTCAATTATTTGTTATTTTAAGAAATATTTACAAAAATGACTAAAGTGTTTGTATTCCATACATGTTAGCAACTGTGATATAGCATTTCGAAGTAACGTTTAACTATCTGTTTCTTTCATTTCAGATTACTTAACACAAAATTTGTGTTAAGTAAACCCATTCTATATTTCCAAATATGGAAATTCTTCAAAATAAAATACAATTATACTACGAAATTGATTTCAAAATCAGTCGTTTGTCTCGATTTTGGCCAGCAGTATTGCTTCATGAGTGTTGCGGTACTGAAAGTTTTAAAACGTGTTTTTTAATTTTAATTTTAATTTTAATTTAATTTATTTTGATGCATTATTTTAATTCTGATGCATCCCATGGAAAAATAAAAGAAACAAATAACACATCGCCCACTTATCAATTTGGCGAGAAAACAGCGTGGTAAGTCACTTCAAACTTTAGTCATAGCTGCACAAGGCTACGGTGGCGGAATGGATAGCGTGCTCGACTGCGAAGCCAAAGGGCCCGGGTTCTATCCCAGCGACGAACACTCGATGGAAACAGATTAAATTAAATTGAAATTTCAGCGTAGAGGGGGAAAATGCGCGGAAAAATAAATTATGTGGGGCGCGTTAGCCAGCGGGCGCCCCGTGTATTTAAAAATTTTTTAAGCTTGAAATTAAGCTTGAAATGTCAAGCTTGATTCAAGCTTGAAATGTCAAGCTTAATGCAAGCTGGGCAAGTGTAAACTAGAACACTTGATTCAAGCTTGCATCAAGCTTACACGATTGGCATTTTCAAGCTTATTGACTTGATAAATCAAGCTTGATGCAAGTTTGCTGTGCTGTCTGGATTCCTACTAATGCTGCTCTAGTACGTACATGTGTGGGAGTATTTACTCTCTAGGGATGATAAGAAAGGAGCGACATTCCTTCAATCACCCCTTCTTGACCTTCCCCTGAAAGGTACGAGGAGGTCAAAATTGTTCTGAGCCTCCTGTCTTGTCTCTCCTTTTTCAAAGCAAAAATGTGATTGGGACGCATGTGCTTACGGATTAATATACATATTCTTTTTAAATATAAAATAGTTTAAACTATTGCTGTTATTTTCGGGGTTTTCTATTGCAGTGAAAGTCCAGTCAAAAAGAAAGTAAGAAAATCCACTAATTTAAATGCCTGGATTATGAAACTCGTAATGCTTTTTCCTTTCCCAGACAGAACATAAGATTAAATCAAGCTTGAGATTTGGCTTGGCAATGCAAGGTTGGCTTCAGCTGGATTTTGACTCGTAAAGTGCGGTGATGGCGCCATCTGTGCAAGAGAATGAACATTAATTGTCTAGAGTCCTTTTATTTGTTGAAAGTTCGTAAAAGATGTGTTTTAACGGGGATGGGTTTTTTATTACCAGTGCCATATTACCGGCAGGGCAAACGGGGCAACTGCCCAGGGCCTAGAGATTTTAGGGCCCAAAAATCTTACATCGTACACTTTTGTAATTTTAAAATAAAATTACAAAGGATAAAAAAAACTAACCACATTTGTAAAGAGAATTTGCGTTAAAAATAGCAAATTTTTTCAATTATTTGTTATTATAAGAAATATTTACAAAAATGACTAAAGTGTTTGTATTCCATACATGTTAGCAACTGTGATATAGCATTTCGAAGTAACGTATAACTATCTGTTTCTTTAATTTCAGATTACTTAACACAAAATTTGTGTTAAGTAAGTAAACCCATTCTATATTTCCAAATATGGAAATTCTTCAAAATAAAATACAATTATACTACGAAATTGATTTCAAAATCAGTCGTTTGTCTCGATTTTGGCCAGCGGCAGTATTGCTCATGAGTGTTGCGAAAGTTTTAAAACATGTGTTGCTCTTAAGTTTATATTATGTTTATTTCCCTATTAGTAGAGTCTATAAATCACACATAAAATTATTTTAATTTTGATGCATCCAATGGAAAAATAAAAAAAAAACAAATAACATATCGCCCACTTATCAATCTGGCCAGAAAACCGCTTAATAATTCATTTCAAACTTTAGCCATAGCTGCACAAGGCTCTGGTGGCTGAATGGATAACGCGCTCGGCTACTAATCGAAAGGTCCCGGGTTCTATTCTAGCTACGGGCACTCGATGGTAACAGATTAAAATAACTTAAAATTATAGTATAGAGGGGGAAAAATAAAGTATGTGGGGTGCGGGCGCCCCATGTATTTAGAATTTTTTTTTTTTGGAAAAATTTTTAAGCTTGAAATTAAGCTTGAAATGTCAAGCTTAATGCAAGCTGGGCAAGTGTAAACTTGATTCAAGCAGAACACTTGATTCAAGCTTGCATCAAGCTTACACGACTAGAATTTTCAAGCTTAATTCAAGCTTATTGACTTGATAAATCAAGCTTGCTGCAAGTTTGATGTGCTGTCTGGGTTCTTTCCCGAATGTGGCAAATATTGAAACAAGCATCGATGTGCCAGTAAAATATGCTTCTCGAGACAAATAAGGCGTTCAAAGCACTATATTGTGCTGAGAAAAAGAAAAATTAAAAGGAATTGAGAATGGTCTGTTCTCTCTGTCCCTATCTCACTAAGATGAAAGGCAGTGTTCTGGTAACTAAATTACGCGTATCATTACTTACTAAACGCACGATCATTATACGTATCGTCCAAATAGAAACAAATGAAACGGTGGTGAAAATAAGAGATTTATTCATTTTAATGAACGGATTAAACTTATCAACTTGGTGGTGAATGCTTTTATTGGCTAATTTCTGCGTACAAATCCGAAATATCCAATGAAATGCTGCATAGCTCTTGGCGATTGTCTTATTTTCACCCCCGAGATCAACTCCATAGAATGGGAACCGTACCGAGGGAGTGAAGGCTGGGGGTATACGTAACGCGACATCTTACGGCTGGAAGCGGCAAAACCAGGTATCATTGTGTAATGCACAAAAACCATAATACAGGCATATATCCAAATCACGCCAGGCGAGGTCTTTTGGCGCACGACACACAGGGTTGCTTTTCAATTTCAAAGCAATTTTCCCGCGCAGTTGTTTGTTTGCGTCAGCTTGGGTTGGCTTGGCTCGACTATTGTGTTTTGTTATTCAACTTTGTTTTGCTGACTGCTCATTTATTTATTTATTATTTACTTGTTATCGGTTTTGATCTAGAGTTTATGACTGTTCTTATTTGGGTTTTCATTGCAATGTGAAATAGCGTTAATTCTTTTCCTACAAGAAAGTGTATGGCCATTTGTAATTATCAAGACATTTTATCACGAATGTAAACAAGCACAGATGAAAATGCCTTAATCTGGTAAGTTGCTTTTTAAATATCCTTTATGAAATCTCATATATTCTTTTTAATTGAAATATTCCATGTGTAGTTCGAGTATATTTACACGTTTCCTAACATACCCTGTTTTTGTTCTTGTGCATAAACGTATTGTGATTAGTGTTTTTAGACCTTATACTCTATTTTTAGACTAGCGAAATTTACTTAAAATCAAAAGTAAACTGTTTCGTAATAAAAGTCAAATGAAAAAATATGCCACCTCCATCTCTGGGGTAATGTGCATGCTTTTGAGATTTTATTTTACGGTTAAAAAGAAAAAAAAAACGTAATTTGTGTATTCGTGATAGACTCAAAATAGTTTGTGTAATATTTTAAATACCAAAAATGTAAATAAATAAAACCTGTTAAAATTGAAAAATAGGAATATCTATATAATATGACAGCTTTCACACATTTTGTGTAGAATTTAGCAATTCAACAAGCTAAATGACTTAATTTATTAGAAACATATCGCTGACATTTGCTATATACTTTCAAATAAATTTTAGTAAAAAAAACTTAAATACTTAAAAATATTCATCCAATATCTTAATTACATTTTTTTTTTTTTTTTAAAGTTTTTCTATGTTTGAATATTTTGATGTAGTTAACTGTAGTGCTAGGATATTTTTATATATAAATATAATATTTCGTGTCCTTGACTTATTTATTTCTTTTTATTTGTTTGTTAAGCAGTTTCAAATAAGACAACTCCTAGAAGAGGAGTCTGCTTTTAATAAATTTATATGGCCCTAGCAAAATATTTTTTAAACTACCTTTATTGGGGGGGGGGAGTGAAACTACCTAGATCTTCTGATCTGCTACTGCTACTGTGCAATGGAAGATCCAAAAAAATGAGAGAGAATTTCCTGAACACACATACTTGAAACAAAAAATTATCATAGTGAGAAAATTGAATGCAAGCTTCACCTGTTTTATTTCTGTAAATACAGACTCAGTTACGACTAGCTTTCTGTGACTAATGTTCCTACAAAGTGTGCGTCTGATTGTTTTGCTTGAAATTGTGTGCCAATGTGTGACTTATCTCCTTTCCCCTTTTCAGTCTTCATTGATATTTTTAAAAATTCTAATTTAATTTGCAATCATTCACTTTAATTTCAACCCCTCTGCCTTCATTGATATTTGACAAACTACAGTATTTAGATTAATTGTAAAAAATATTTTATACGTGTAAATTATGTAATACATAAAGCAGTTGCTTTAATATCACTTTTTGAGGAAACTTATAAAGACAAGTACTGCAACGTGTGTGTGATAAGGTAGTGAAGAATATACATTTTGTATGGCAAAAAATTCCTCATGGGGGGGGATTGTGACCACCTATCCGCCCCCTTGGTTATGCCTCTGGGAGAGACAATAGTGTACAATTACTAGGTTATGATTATTATTTAATAAATGAAGTATGAAATAAAAATGTTCTTGTGCAATAAATAGCGAAAACGTGCAATAAAAAGTGTACGTTTTACAGAAAGTTAGGCAAGCTTTATATGTGCTTATTCAAATATGAGATTATGTACATTATCTGCTTATAGGGAAATAATAATTAATGCCTTTATAATAGTAATTGAAGTTTTCAATATTGAAACGAATGAAAATATAAATCCTAAGAAATGAAAACAGTAATTTATGAGTATTTATCACTTTTAAAATTTTGGTGTGCTCAAAATTACATGCTTTGCTTATCATTGTATAAACATTATTATTAGCTTTTTCTGTCTAGAGAAAAAAAAACAGTATCATTATTTTAGGGTAATTTTGTCAATAATTTCCAAGCTTCTTTGGATTGCAATTTAAAGATTATTTTAATTATTATTTTGAATGCCTTGAAATGTGAATTAATTAATAATATATTTTATATAGATAGAATCTGAATTATTTGGAATCATTAAAACTCTACAGATAAAGGTCCTACATTTTTGAGGGGGGGTAAAAAGGCATATAAGTATAAAAATAATTCGTAATTAATGTATTTATTGAGTAGTTTGCACAGACTTCTTTTGTTGCAATAGGGGAGTTATATATAGTGAAAACTCTCTGAGCGGCCAACCCCACTGTACCGAGAAATTTGGCCGCTCTGAAGGGTTTTATTTACTATTATAAGATAATTGCTATAATACATAATATAAACAAGTATGTACAAGTACACATGTTCCTTGTTTAAAATGAAATTTAAAACTATAGAGAAAATAGTACTTTATTTAATGCTTTCTTACATTTTTTGAAAAAAGGATACAATTTGTGTCTGTTTTAAGTTTTTACTTTTCTCTGAAACAACTATTTTTTCAAGTCTGTTTTTTACTTTAAAAAGCAGATCTCTAACCGATTTGTTTGTAACCGCTTCAGAATTTTCTATAATTTCATCAATTTTCTCTTTAAGTCGCTTGTGCTGAAAGTTAGCTTGTTCGCTATTACAAACATTGGGAAATTCATTGTCAGGGACGGAATTAGCACCTCAAAAATTCATTTGTAAAAACGTTTATATACACAAACATACTGTTTAGTTAATTTAAATCAACCCGAAATGAATATTTTAGATTTGATTAAAAGGATTTAAAATACGCTTACCTTCGCCACTAGTTAACCAAAAGGTACTCTTCACAATCACCGATCCAACTCAGTGACTGTTTAGTGGGGGTCGGGTGGCTACTGATAGAAGTTATTTTAACATTAGGTCTAAGCGCCAAAAAATCCATGCCATGAAAAATTGGCTGTTAAGAGGGGTGGCCACTCGAAGAGGTTTCACTGTACATAGTCTTTCTGTTAATTTCTGAACATCAGAGGTTTGGAATCCGTCCCCTATCTTGTGTATGCAACTGTTATATTTCGTAACTTAAGTATAATAGAATTTTAAGTTAATAAATTAGCATATCAAAGTAACATTCACAGATTCTCATTTTTATCAACTTCATTATTACCAATATTTGTAATAGCAAAATTTGTGGAAATTATCTGACACACTGTTTACACAATCTGACACACATAAAATGATGCATTTAAAAAAAAGTATAAAGTGGCAGTGTATTACATTAACCTTTTTAAAGGGGTGTGTTATTTTCTCTTTTGAGGTACTTTTTTTTTAGTTCAGGTAATACATCTAGCTACTTTAGCAATTTTTACATTAAGGTTTAAAGGGATAAAATTTTAGAAATTAGTTGTATAGTCCCTTTTTGTGTGTGTGTGTGTGTGTGTGTTACTGTTTATCCTTCAATGCTATCGTAATTTTATCTTTTTAATAAAATGATTTATTTTGCAGGTTTTGAGATCCAAGGCTTAAACTCCCGCTGATGATCTATTCCAGTACATTGAGGTAAAACTATCACAGTTATATTATTTAAAATATTCTTTTAAAAGCCTTGCATACCTGTTAAGTTTTCTCTCTGCTGCAGAATACACCGATGAGAAAAAAGAACAATCATGTTTTGGTTTGAACTAAGTGGTTTGAAAGGGAATGCTTTGTTTTTAAACCATTTTCTTTCCCATTTGATGTTTTATCAAAAGGATAAATGTTATTTTCTTTTGTTTGTAGAATGACTACATGATTAAAATATTCAGTTTTTCAGGGTTGGAAAAAATGAACAAACTTAAAATCTATGAAATTTGAATAAATATATTGGTATGCAGGGACGCATCCAGAAAAAAAAAAACATGAAGGGGTCCAAACAGTGGAAAAGGCAAAAACCTCTCACAAAGATACTTCATTATCATTTTGTTAATAAAAATCAAAATTTCAGAGGGGGTCCAGACCCCTTGGACCCTCCCTTTGAATACTTGTTGCTGTATGTTAAAATGGTTCCTACAATTTAACAGAAAAGGAACAATTTAAAATGTTAGCCATTCAAAAAAAGTATTTACAAATTTTAATCTAAATCTTATCTGAAAAAAGATAATTATAAAGTGGTATCATTCATTTTAAGGCGTATTTTATTGTACGTCCAATCAAATTTAAAATAAATAAATGAATTAGTTGTTCAATATTAATAATTATATTATATGAAGGGTCTAGATTGATTTACAACTCGCTCTCCATTTGACATAGTTCTTAGGGAAGGAACAGATTATATTATTAACAAACATTATATATTGGCACTTATTAAATTTATTCATATATTTGTTGTCCTAACAACTACTTCCGCATTGTCCTAAACTTATAATAATTTTATTAAAGCTATAATTTAAAAATGGATGATGTGAGTTTTGCATCTGCACCATATTGTGTATGTAATACAAAAAGAAATGCAATCAGCACTTATGCTGTAAAGATTTTGATTCATATGTAACTCTGTGACAACCTAAAACTACTAATTATTAATAATTTCACAATTACACTTTTTAAATGAATTATATTTCTAAAAACTTTGTTAGAGGTTTTTTCCCCAACTTCATTTGAAAACCAGTCTCAAGCAACATACCAAATCAGTTTTGTTAAGGCCAAAACTAAAGCAAATTAAACCTTAAACAATTTCCCCTTCATTTAAAAAAATTGCATGCTACATACACATAGGCTAAAGGAAGCTGAAATTATCATTTCCCTAAATCATAAGTCATGTTTTTTCACCCGTGTGAATGGTGTGATGTTTTTCCCCCATTTCTTCCACACAAAAACTTATTTTTTAACAAAACTCTTAATTTTTAAAAGGGGAGCAAGCTAAGTTTGTCTTAATTGATTTGAAAGTTACCTTTTATTAGCGTATTTCTAAGAGGTTGTTAAAAAAATGTTGTTAAAAATTGTTATGGTTGGGTAAAAACATGGGTTGTTAAAAAAAAAAAGAAATAGACATGTATAATTAAAAATCCTTTTAAAAGCATCACATACTCTGCCTAATTTAAAAAAGGATATTTTTTTTTATTAAGTGGTTAATATCATGATTTAAATCTCACCGGAAATCGCAAACATCCTTAAAATATAGCTACAATATTTTTTAAAGAAACATTAAACGTAATTCATATTAATGATAGTTTCTTCCTTTCTTTTTATCATCTCTGTTAATGATTTAAGAAATATTTTCACTATTTTTATGACATTGAAAGAATCTTTTTTTTTTTTTTTTTTTTTTTTTTTTTCTTTATAGGTGAAAGTTATTTACTTGAAAGAAAGAGTCACTATTGAGTAAAACCAAGGAGATTAAGACACATCAAAAGGAAGTTTTGTTTCAACCAAATTAGCCAGAACGAATGAGAGTTTTGTATTTTACAAGTCATAAAGGATTTGGGTGAAGAACTGGAAATAAAATCTCACAAGCATTGGTGGTGATACAAATTTATCCTCGGAAAAAATGTTTATATCATTGATAATGATAGCATAAAAACTGCCAGCACCAATCACTAAGGACAATCTGGAAGAATTATTAATCAATTTTTTTTTTCAGTTGGAATTCAGTGCTTATAATATTTAATGAACAGTGCTTATATTAATAAGTCAAAAAACCTATTTTAAGACATATTGATCATGATCTTTATGTAGTAGCACAGTTCTTTGTATTCTATTTCTATACTGTATAAAATGCAGTTTTCAATTCATTTAATCTTTTACTTTGACCCAAAGTATTTTGGAATGGGGCGTTTTAGATTCTTTTCATATAATATATCAATTTTGAAACATTAATAAAATATCACTTCATTCTATTACTTTTTAATTGTAATTTTTTCTGTAATTATTATTAAAACCAAGGAGATAAGACATATCAAAAGGAAGTTTTGTTTCAACCAAATTAGCCAGAAAGAATGAGAGTTTTGTATTATACAAGTCATAAAGGATTTGAGTGAAGAACTGGAAATAAAATCTCACTAGCATTTGTTTCAGTGATACATGGTTGCACTATTCCAAAAATAATTTTTATTTTGAATTTTAAAAAGTCATTCAGTGAAGGATTTATTTGCTAATGTAGATAGAAAATTTGTAATATTAACTTGTATGCAATCAATTTATGTTGTATGAGAATTCAACAAACAAGTGGGGGGGGGGGGAAGGATTATATTCCTTTTTTTTCTTTCTTTCTTTAAAAAAAAAATACTAGGATGTTCCAAAAATTTATTTTGGAACTAAAAGTAGGTAGATTGGTACTTAATATTTTACTGTGCTGCAAAACTTTATAGATGACAAGCTTAAATATGATTATTTATGAAAAACTTAAATGGCTGTCTTAAAATGGAGTTAGTGAAACTAGAAACTCAAACTGGGCAATAGTATTACATTATTAGTGCTAAATCACATCAATGAATTTTAAAAAATGCATTCATGAAAATGGTCTATGGTATAATATGTAAGTACCAGAAGATGTAAGCTTATTTGGGCATCTTTTTATAATTGTGGAGCAATTGCTATTTTTGCCTCCTGACAGTGGTGGTCAGCCTGCAACTGTAATCTTGATTATGTATTTTCTGATGTTATGGCGATTATTTGCTTTACCATGAAGCATTTTACAGATATTCATCACACTTATATCTGTAGATTAAGAAATAGTACTTGTTTATACTATAATAAATGAATATAAAAAATGTATTTTTATTTTCTAATAAAAATATTCTGCTTTCTTTCAAGAATTAAATTGGTTTCAGTGATGTATTTTTTAATGCTGTTTTCCGCCATCACAAAAATGATCTTTGGCCTGATTGAATTAGTCAAATGCTTTATAATTAAAGTTAAAATTAGAAGAATTTGTAAAATTCTTTTGAGTATCTGGAAAGCTGTGTTTTATAGATGTTGATGAAAGTTGAAATTGTCCTTGATATTTCAGGTAAAAACATTTAAACATGGGAAATTATAGCTAATGAAGTAATAAAAATTCTTGTATTTTATGATATTGCATTATAAGAATGATGCTTAAGTGAATGTTAAAAAAGGTTTATATAATAAAATGAACAGTATTTAATGTATTGTATGTGCTGTTATAAGCCTTGGGTTTTGTTTGTACATGTATTTGACAGTTACCTCTTTTACACATAAATGACAATTTGAGATCATATATTGATTGCTTTATTTAAATCGACATTTGGTAAGTAATCATTTGCATTAAGGTAATGAAAGAATTGAATAATTATTTGTTTTAGCTATCAAAAAACAACCCATAAAATATTTTTCTTCTATTTATACCTAATTTATGTATAGTTTAATAAATGTGTCGTTTATTTCTTGATGTACATTGTAACTTAGACGACATAATTTCTAAAGGAAAAAAAACCTATGTCTTCTCTCTCTCCCTTCTGCCCCCTCTCCAGCATTATTCTAAAATCGGACAGTAACCAGGTTTGGCCTGAGTTTCAGGCTTTTTGATTCAGTTTTGGTCCTCAGTATTTTTCTTCATTTTCTCTGGCTTTTTTTTATAGTTTTATTAAAAACTAGAAATTTTCTTCAATTATTACCAATTTTGTAAAATAAGTTCATGTTCCAATATGCTGCACGAGGCTCAACAACCTTAGAGCATTTGATTTGAAATAATGCATCTGATCTTTTTCTAAAAAACTACATAAGTTTTGCATATATGTTCCATTTTGATAGTAAAAAGCATTCCGAAAGAAGTGCACTTTCAATTACAAAAGGAAGTAAAAATTTTCTTTTGATTGAAGCCTGTGGGTAAATGTGTGATTCATTAAAAAATTTTTGTATTTAAGACATCTTAGTAGATCTAAAATCAACTCTAACATGTGTAAACTATTGATTTGTTTTACTTGGGTATTAAATGTCACTGTATTAAGCTGCTCTGTGAAAATTTTTCTTCACTTATTTGGTTGGGTGAATGCATAATTTCCCTATCACATTTTTGACACTGGATAAATTTGCTGCTGCTTTGTAAAATTTTTGTGCTTATATATATGATATGCTAGTTATCTAAAATTAATTTTTACACATGACTGTAGACTGCTCTGGAACTTTTGTTTCAGTTATAATATTTGAGATACACTATATTAACCGTGCATGAATCATGCATTTCGGTTGAATGCATAATATTTTTAATTTTGCAGATGAAATGTAATATAGATGACAATGTTGGTTGTAAGTCGTTTGCAACATTTTGACTTTGTATAGTTTATCTAATGCACTGCACATCACAGTGTTGATCTGCTTCCTGACTCATTTTGGGTAAATGCATAAACTAGCTTTTTGGCCATACAAAATGTATATTCTTCACTACATTATCACACACACGTATACATATATATGAGTTGTAGTCGTAACACCCCCCCATGAAAAATTTCTGGCTATGCCCCTGCCGTAAGTTAATTTTCATATATAATGCTAATGTTGATCTAAAGAAACTCTCATATATGTATACTGTTAGTTATTTTTTCTAATGTATTAAAGTGGAACCCTGATCTATCGTTCCCGCATTCATCGTTTTCCCGTATTGATTGTTTTATTCCTATGGTCCCTGCACAAGTTATATTTAAATAACCTTAACGAAATCCGCAATTATCGTTTGCCAAAAAATCTTTTTCCTGCATTCAGCATTGTAAATGTTTCTCCTGACAGAAGCGAAATCAAAAATCGGATGGATCCATATGGCATACAAACTTAATTATTTTCTGGTATGATTTCTTGGTTGATGATGGTGTAGATGAAGAGTTGTTACATGTAGCAGAACATGTGGTATGAAATTTAGTGATTATATTTCCTTTGATATAGACGTAGCAAGGTATCTTAAGAATGGAAGAAATGTGTAGTGATCCAAAAAAATAATAATGGTGGAGAATAATATCTGTGCTGATGAAACTTAGCCTACACTAGTGCCAAGATTATCGGATGCAATTAAGTATTGAAATTGTATGAACTTTTATGTACAAACATGAAAACACAGAAAAGGCAAGAAAAATACTGCAAATCTTTAAAATTTTCGTTTAATTAAAAAAATTATGGAAAAATCTAGTGTAAAATTATTGACTTAGAAATAAATATCACTTAATTTTCTACAACTCCAATTTGTTTCTTTTACCATTTGGTAACATATTAGTATTTTCGGTATGTATATCTTGTGTGCATTCATAAACATTGTCTTCTTCATATTTTGACTTTAACCCTCATGCATTGTTTTTTTTTTTTTTTTTTTTACTACATACCCCTTGAAAAAGATAGATTGAGGTTATACTGTATATATTACTGTGAAACTAAGTTTTCAGGATGTTTTGTTTCAGAGCCATGCCATTCAAAAATATGAAGGTCCTAGATAATTCACATTTTTAAACGGTGCTTTCTTTTAGATTTTATTTTTCTGTAAAAATTGCCTAGTTCAGTCCCTAATATCAGGGGCCGATGCAGATGAAAATTGGGTCCATTTGGCCCCTTCACAAAATAACAATCAATTAAAATGACTCTTTCACAAAAATAAAATTGATTAAAATGGTCTTTCATTAGCATTTTACCATACATTTTAGTCTGTTTTGTCAATTATTTTAACGAAAAAGTTACTTTTATTAAAAATTTGGTATGAAAATTCACAAAAATTGAACCCTGGAAAAAATCCCTGGATCGACCCTTAAGGCCTGTGGCGGCCTGAGGAGGCCTGTGGCGGCTGCCCTTCCTTCTCTGCTACTGTGATTTTCCCTGGTTATGTGAGCACATAATTTTTCACAGGATTATTTCTATTTACTTTTCTTTCCATCATGTTAAGCTATGTCATAACCTGAATGAAAATTTTAGGTTTTCATGTTCAGGGGATTGAATTTAATAAATAAAAAGCTCTTTCAGGTATTCAGTTTAGAAACTTGCTTAGATTTATACCTTTTAAAAATACATAATAATTCCTGTTTACACTTCGTTTTCATTTACAAGGTTTTGTATCATTCAAAAATACTACTTCATATCCTCACCCCCCCCCCAAACCAAAAGTGAAACATCTATTTTCATGCTTCTGATTGTAAAATTGAAATATAGATACCTGATGATTACATTCTAATGTTTGTTTATTTAATTTGTTTTTCTGGTAAAAAAAAAAAAAATTAGAGATAATTTGGGAAAAAAAAATTTGCAACACCACTTCCTTCTCAATTTTCATCTAAGTTGCAATGTTAAGGACACAAATATTTAGAGACATAGTGTAACTGCCCCTTTTTTCCTTCATATGTGATTGGTCTTGAAAATAATTGCCCTAATTTGGCCCTAATTGCACTTTTCATTCTTATGTGAGAATTTATAATTATTCTTTCTACCTGTGCGAAGAACCTTTTTTTCAACTAAATGGATTTTTTGTACCACCCAAAATTATCCTATTGATAGTGCTTATAATGCTTGAGAAAATGTTTTGAATGATATTTTTTATGTATCATGTACTGCTCTTTTATGTGTATTTATATTTGTTGGCCACTACTGTAGTTGTGATGGTGTATATGAACCTTTGTAAAATAAATTTCTACTTTTGTAATATTTTGTAATTTGTACCAATAAAAAAATGTAATATATTATTTGTTTTTGATATGTTAATTTTCCACATTAAAAAAAAAAGGAATTTCATGGACCTAAATGTGTTAGGAGTATAATTTTTCTGTTATTTGAATCAGTATTTTTTATATTTATATAAAATGTCAAGGACATAAAGTAATTAAAAAACTTTGTAAAAAACACACATAAGAAGTAAAAGGAAAGAGGATACGCACGTTTCGTTCAAAAATTGTTTTGAACTTCTTCAGTCCAAGCCCTTCGTCGTAAAGAACACAGGGAACTGAAAAGAGAAAAACAAGCAAGATGTTGCCACAAGGGGCAAAGAAAAGTCGAACAAAACCACGGAGAGGGGAGAAAAAAATTAAAATAGGGGATAAAAAGGAAAGGAAAGACAAAAAATACAGAAATAAAAAAGGAATATATAAAAATAATAAAAAAGGGGAACACACAAGTACAAACACACACACAAAAAAGAGAAAACAGAACAAACAAACAAAAAACAAATAGCACATGTTTTTTTTTTTTTTTTTATAAAATAAAAACCACGAACAGGACAGCACAATAAATATAAATATAAATATTTTTTTTTTAAATAAAAACGAAAAGAAAGACAGTAAAACACGTAAATACACATTAAAGAAACAGGGGAAAAAAAGGGGGGGGTAGACGAAGAAAGTGAAAAGAACCTTACAACAGCAACTTCCAAGCAGAATGAACGAAAGGAACGGAAGAACCATCGTTCACAAGACGATCTAAGTGCTGGGTAATGGAAAAACCTTCCAAAAAATCCAGATGGGACAAAGACTGAGGAGTGCACAAAATCTTAGCCTTAGAAAACTGAAATCGATGATTGGAATTCCAACAATGTGAGGCAATAGAAGATTTGGAAAGTTCGTGCTTAGAGACATATCTCTCATGCTCTTTGAGCCTAAATTTGAGAGCTCTTCTGGTCTGACCAATATAGCCCAAATCAAAAGATTCACAAGGAATATAATAAACACCCCAACGGTTCTCAGTAGGAATAGGATCTTTAAGGGAAGAAAATTTAAGTTTATTAACAGGTTTAAAAATGACTTTGAAACCGAAATTTTTGAGAAGTTTAGTAATTTTGTAGCATAAAGGTGAAAAGAAAGGTAGTACAATTAATTCGTTGTGAAAATTAATAGTATTAGTAGAAGTATTAGGCTTATTAAATTTAGAAACAGCTTTATCAATAATAGAGGGGCTAAAACCACGAGAAACAGCTAAGGATTTTAAGTAACTAATTTCATTATTAAGAGATGAAGAATCAGAGCAAAATTTGATAGCACGAAACACATAAGTGTGAAAAGCAGAAAGTTTTTGCTGGTAAGGATGATTAGATAGGGCATGAGGAGGTAAAGATATAGAAAAGGGCTTGCGGAAAACAGAAGTAGAGAAACCGTCAGGATTCCTAGAAACAAGAACATCCAAAAAAGGTAAAGAATTGTTGCACTCCTCTTCTAGAGTAAATTGGATACACGGATCAACAGAATTAACGATCAAAAGTAAATTAGAAATATCACAATTGGAATCCACTAGAACGAAAGTATCGTCAACATATCTGACCCAGCACGGAAAATTAAAGACCTTGAAGAGCTTCTCTTCAAAATAATGCATATAAATATCACATAAAAGAGGTGAGAGAGAATTACCCATAGCAAGACCCTCGGTTTGTTTATAGAAAGAGCCATTAAAAATGAAAGCAGTTTGTTTAATACAAACGCTTACTAAAGCTATAAACTCTTTAATCTCAATAGAAGAATAATGAAACTCGCGTAAACGCTTTTCCAAACAGTCAATCGCACCTTGGATAGGAACATTAGTGAATAAAGATTTAACATCAAGAGAAAGCATTTTACAATTAGTAGGAGAAAGAAGTTTAACTTTGTTAACGAAATCATAAGAGTTTTTAACAGTGTGGGTATTACTAGCAGTCAAAGGTGAAAGAGTATGGAGAGGAAACGTGCAAGGTTATAAGAAGCAGTACCAATGTTAGAAACAATGGGGCGAAAGGCAAGAGAAGGTTTATGAATTTTAGGAAGGGCATAGAAACGAGCACAGTTAGCAATAGAAGGAATAACATAACGTTTAGTTTGAGCATTAAAGATTACAGAGGACTTCACAGTGTGTTTAATTTCAGAAAGGTGACTGTTAGTAGGATCAGAATTTAATTTAGTGTATGGACCAGTGGTTAGCATGTTATTAATACAATCAACATAAGAAGATTTATCAAGTAAAACAGTCTGGCCGCCTTTATCAGCTTTAGTAATGAGTAAATTAGGGTTAGAATTAAGTTCTTTGAGAGCAGTTTTTTGAGAACGAGAAAGGTTAGATTTGGCATGCATATTATTTGAAGAGATAGTATTAGCAATAAGATGTCGCAAAGTATCAAGTTGGTTAGAAGAGAGTTTACTATTTTTGAAGGAGTTTTCCATAGGAGCAATAAGTTTGGAAACCGAAGCGTTACTAACACGAGAAAAATTCAAACCTAAACTAAGAGCATCTCTCTGAGAATCAGTTAAAACATGTGAAGACAAATTAACAACAGTGTCCTGAACAAGAGGACTAACAGAACCGAGGGAAGACCTAACCGGAAGAAGAGCTTGAAATTTCTTATCCAAAGTAGCTCTGTGAGAAATAGAACGTTGTTCAACATAAGCGAAATTCCGTTTTTCCCTGTTAGCAAACGCAGGGTAAGACTTACTCAAAAGCATATGGAGATCATAAAGATCAGATTCTTGAATCTGATCTTGAATCTTCTATTTCTCACAGAGCTACTTTGGATAAGAAATTTCAAGCTCTTTTTCAGTTGTCAAGGACATAGCTTACTTATTAATAAATAAAAATAGTATATTATGAAAGAGCTCAGTAAAAGTCTGATGATTTTAAATAAGTTTAATTTGCTTAAATATGCAATAATTTCAAGCATATCTTCCCCTTAAAAGTGTTTATTTTTTTAATAAATATATATTTTTTAAAATGCTAATTTTCTTTAAGGGGTTAGGGGTAGTCAGAGGCGTGAAAAAATGCCATTTTTTATTAATTTTTTTTTACTAGTAATTAAGTTTATTTCACATAAGTAAAAACATAGTATCATTTCATCATACTTTAACATTACTTCACTTAAATTTAAAAAAATAAGAATAATTATTTTACAAGTTATGGCGGTCTAAGTTGAACAGGTTTTAATAATGGGTCCTTGCGGTGACCATTACAGCTCCTTGGAGATTCATCTAAAATCAATGAAACAAAAAAGATTATTTTTATGGATAGATAATCTTGTGCCTGATCGAAGCTTTTCTTGTTTTTTTCAAAATTAACAAAATGGCGGTCTCTGGAAATTTTTTTGCAGATTTTCGGGAAAAAACCAAAAATTAATTGTTTATAAAAAATCGAAGTTTAAAAATAAAAAAAAAATCCTTCGATCAGGCACTAGCTTTTTATGTTTTCTAAAAGCTGTATAAGTTTCATTCAAATCTATCGAGCGGTTTTTGAGTTAGAGTGGTCACCAGTTCAAAAAACAAAGTTTTGAGAAAAACGCATTTAAAGTTTTACAGTCGATTGATGTACAGTAATACGAATAATTTCAATACTTACACTGAGTCATCTATTCCTGGACCATATAAGAGTTCTTCAGCCGTTGTAGAACTTTCTAAAACATCAATTTGTTGTTGTCTACGTCGCATTCTACCTTCGCGAGTGTTGTTGTTAGCGCGCTGATCAGCTACTTTTACACGTGCACTATCGGTTTTTTCACTATACCGATGCGAATTAGGCCCACAACTAAGTCCCAGTGTGTTCATTATTACTAATAATGACTTTGTCCCTTCATTAAATATACTCATAGCTACGTATGCAGCAATTTGAACAATGGTAAAACTAGTATTGATAGTTTTTGGGCATATTTTCCACACTAGTTGGTTGAAGCTCTCATTATTATTTTGATTAAATCCACCTACACATCTTGAAAGTAAATTTTCATTACTAAGATCTTCATAAATAGGCTTGATTGCTTTTAAAACTTCAGGAGGTAAGGGAGAATTATACCGCTAGCTAATTGTTCTCGGAAATATTAGACCGCTCGAGAGCCTTTTATTCTTCGCTAAATAACTCGAAAGATATTTGTCGGATTCACTTCAAACTTTCAGAGAATATTTTTAAGATACTATACTTTAAGAAAATGCAAAAAAAAAAAAAATCAATTTTTTGAAAATTCTGACTACCCCTAACCCCTTAAAGCGTTATTTTTCTTTGGGGGGGGGGAGGATATATACACTATGCAGTTTACTATAGACGATATACTCAAAAAGGGAAAGTAAGTTAGTTAAATATTTATCAGATTTGATGTTTCCTAGTGATTCTGTAAAAGCACTAGAGGACTAAGCAAGAAAATTCTCAGAGACAAAACTATAAAATCAAGTACTCCTTTTCATGCAAACGCCCTAAAAATACATAGCTTTCCTTTAAAGCGATCCGAGTATAGAAATGTATAGCCAAAAAAGCAACAGTACAGGGCCACGCGAAAGTTCTAAATTGCGGCGCCACATTTGGCTACCTATCGCTAATCCATTTCCCCTCCTAAAGAACGTACCCTCGCCAAGCTTCGTCAACCGGTTTCGCCTGTACGTTTTCTCCCCTGCATAACACATTGATACCTGGACTGCCTCCGCTCGCGTTTTACATTACGCCTACGGAAGTTTCCCATCTTTCTCCCCTGGATAATCTTTGACCGTACTAAAAACATAACCCGGTTTCCGCCTGGTTGCTGTGGCAACGAAGGGGGGAACTCCAGTAAAGGGGGTAAAACGGTGGTGAAAATAGTCGCTGCTTTAATTTCCCATGGAGAGGAGACGTGCGGATAGGGGCAGATGGAATCCTAATAGAAAAACTTAGACTTTTCTACTCACCAGTTTGATAGGGGAAAACACGCGCCCGCGCAGGGAGAAATGCATTAGAAAATGGGTTCGTGAAGGAAAGTACTTATCCGCTCTTATATTAAACGAGGAATGTTTGTGTGTATGTCCGAGCGATCTCGAAAACTGCTCTAAGGATTCTTTTTAAATTTCGTACCTGGGGATTTTTTGGGCCCCTGAAACGATTGAGCTAGGTCACGTGATCGAGAAAACTCTTAAAACACTCAAAATTTAAAATTTAAAATTTTTGGACGGTAGCGCCATCTATTGAGCGTTTGAAAAACACACTTGATGCAATCTTCCTAAAAGGGACGCTCAAATAAGTTTGGGGCGGATTAAAAAATACAAGCCATGTTTTTATTAAATAGATATGTTTTAATATGGTGTCTTCATTGCCTCCAAAATTACACGCAACATCTTAGGGATTGTGATCCTTGGTGGTGAGGGCACTCCAGTTGACAATATTAAATTCAAATCTTCTATGATTGTTTTTCAAATTTATTAAAAGTGGAATGAAAATTTTCAACCCCAGAAAAAAATTCATTATAAAATAATTATTTATCTGACTGTACTTTGCCGAAGAACTAAAAACAAAATGTAAAACTGTCTTAGAACATATACATCACCATTTATAAAATTCAATATCATAAAAAACAATACAAATAGGAAACAGCAGAATTTTGTCCTGCTTTCTGTGAGAAACTACACAATATAAATTCATGTGTGCATGTTATACACAAAGATGTGGGTGCATTTAAACATTTTTAATTGAAAATTATAATTGCACAAAAGTCGTCTTCAGCACATTTTTCAACTCTGTTGATGAAAATTTGCCTGCAGAGAATCATTCTGTTTCTGCCAGGGATGAGACTGACAAAACTGAAGAAAAATAGGTGAAGGTATTTTTGAACGTAATTGCAAATAACGTGAAATTAGGGTCACAACTGAAAATATTTAGAAAAACAAAGAAAATTCCACACTGGAAAGTATTCACTCTTAAGGTGTAAAGAGTGCAATTGGGATGGAGGAGCAAAAAAAACTGTGAAAAACTCTCCTGCCAGTTCTGCGTTAATGTCGCCCTAGTTCTGTTCAGAAAAATTCTTTTGCAAGCAAGCAATGTCACCAGATATTTGTCTAGTTTTAAGACAGCTAGCTTTCTAGCAAAAATATCCTAATTCAATGTTCAATACATATATTTTACTTACTTGTCATATTTAAATTATCCTCCTTCATATATTCCTGTTTGCAGCAATAAGAATAGAACAATGTATGTATGTATCAGTTTTCCCTTACAGCACAAACGAAATTCACTAGGACCTGTGACTTTTTTTTTTATGGTTATTTAACCAACTGCACCAAGTGCTGGTGGATAAACTTGAATTTTTCTGACTCATACATAATTTCCTGTATGACTCTAAGATAGAAGTGTTTTGCTTTTTATATTCTCCCTGCACGAAAGATTATCAAAGAAAACTATTAATTAAAGTAGCATATGAAAGATAATAAGCATTCAGTTTTAAGGTACAGTTTAAAAAAATAAATACATAGCATATAATAAATTGTTTTTTTTAAACACATGATAAAATGAAATACGAGTATTTTTGGATTACATTTAAAAAAAATTTATTCAAATGTTTGAATTTCAAAAGCTGTTACTTTGCAAAAATTCTCATTAAATCAAAAAATATTTTGTATTTAAATTAATATTCGACTTTCCAGAATTGCAAATATTTTTTAAATGCTTGACACATTATTTACATAAGTAATGATTACTTATAATAGAAAGCAATAGGGGTTTGCTTTGTTTATCTGTAATTCCTGAAGCAAAATGAAAACTTGCAATAATCACAAAATAATATATTATTATTTTGTATTAGGTATACACTTCTTGTAAAAACTTGAAAAATACTTTACATATTTTTAAAAGATGACAAAATACTGGGATGTTCCAAATATTACTTGACATAAGAGAGTGAAAATTTGTGGTATTTTTCTATTCAAATGACACTGTAATCAATTACACTATAACTTCTTTGGAAACAATTACACTATAACTGAGTTGTAATGCTGCAGAATATGCAGCAAAATTACTGTTGCAAGAGTCCCTGAAACATAAAAAAAAACTCAAACAGTATCTATTAACATTATAAGCACACATACATAAAGACTAAATGATATAAGCATTTCAATTACAATAGTATATTAAGTGCTACAAAATTAAACAGAAACAAACAATATAAATAAAATTGCAGGTGAATGAGAGTATCATGTACCCTTCAAGAGAATACAAAATAGAGAGACAATCTTTTTTAAAAAGAAACATTAAGAAAATCTGTGACAGTAAACATACATTAAAATGTACTAAATTTCAGAGAACTCAAATACTCCACACTCACTTGTGTTCTGCTAAAACACCCTTCATCATGTCCACTGTCCAGGAAATTTGTCCTTTGGATTTATAAAAAAATTATCACTACAAAATGCAACATCTAATTCGGATGTTAAGGAGTGTGCAAAGATCATAACATACTGCCTAAGTCTGGTTTTCATAAAATAAAAAAAATCTCAATTTATGGCAAAATTCAAAGGAAGTATTTCTCAGGTATCTCTCTATTCTAAAAAAAAGTAAAAGCCGCTGGCGCTGTCAAAGCTTGTGGACCTAACTCCTTCTAAACCGTGGGGATTTGAGTTTCGACTAAGGTGCCCACAGGTTCAAAAAATTTCGCGGAACCTGCTAAGCTGATTTAAATTTCGAAAATCGAATTATTTTAGAAGATATTAATAAAAAAACTGAAAAAATAAACCGAATGGTTGCCAGATTTGGCATAAAATCATTCATTCCTTTGCAACAAAGCGTCTCCAAGTATCTAGAATCGCGTGAAATTTACAAACATGAGTTAGAATTACGCCCATTTTACGCCAAAATAAAAACTATATGAAATAAGTAACTCAAAATGTGTTACACAAAGTTGACAATTTTCAAATAGTAAGTTCGCTTAGACAACAGGAGTTTAGAATTAGCGATTATTCGTTTTTTCAAAACATAATAACTAATATCTTGAAAATGAAAAATAATTAAAATGCAGATTATTTTAAAGCCGATTCTCGTCCAGCTGAATTATTTGCTACCAGTAGAAATATTTTGCGGCGTTAACTATGCCATTATAGCAGTTATAGTACACTTTGGATATTTGCTAGCCTGACAAGATGGTATAATTCGTGGTGTTAAGTACGCCAATCTGCAAACGATTATGTAAATGAAAATATAGATAACGGTTTTCCGGTAACCTTAAATGAACAGTAAATATAGGTTGTCAGCATGTGTAAATCGCCAAATAATGAAAAGTCGCCATTGGTGGCAGGCTATTTTATCTGTTCCGTAGCTTTTATTAACTTTACATGTACGCAAGTCGCCAAATAATGAAAAATCGCCATGGGTGGCAAAATCGCAAGGTGTCCAATAGGTTTTAGATTATTAAAAATACAGCTGAAACATATGTTCTGATTTTATTAAGTTTTAATTCCTAATTAATATAACTTTTGAATGGCAAAATTAAATATCATTGAGTTTCTGAGGAGTGCAAATAATTTTTCCAGCGATTATAAGCGGAGTCCGCACTCCAGGTGGAGTATAGCTCAGGACCCGTACAACACGGATTCCCATAACAAAATATCTTCGATACAAGAACCAAGCAATGTGTAGGTCAGTAACATTCTATCTGATCCAATCTTCGGGTTTTGTTTGTTGAAATTATGTCTTTTTTACGAATAAGCCTGATTAGGGGCCGAATGCCTCATACGAAAAGCGAGCGTAGTGAGTCTGGGGGCCTTGGCCCCTAGTGCAGAAAAAAAAATGTAAAAGGATTTTTTGAAAGCATCTTCTGTACAAACTAGAGCTTGTTAAGACTACCATTGATTCAAAAATATTACATCAGCAGTCAGATAATTTAATTCAAAAATTTTTTAAATTATTATATACCAGTAAACACGGTGAGACAGATTCACAAAAACTTTTACAACAAATACTCTGGAATTTTTAAAAAAGTGTTAGATAACGGAGAATGGATTTCAAACGTTTTAACATAAATCTGTTACTTTCACAAAATACAACTGAATGCAGAAGACTCGTACACACTGCAAAGTGTGAACAAAACAAAAATTTAAATTTAAAATAACATTGAAAATTGAAAACTGAAAAACATTAAAATGTACCAGTTATATTTTAAAAGCAATATTTTCACATTAAAAATTGTTTAATGTATAAGTAGCATTAAAAGCACCAGGTAAGTTTTGTAGGAATATTTCTATATTAAATTATTCTTAAAAGTGTCGGGCAGCAGCCAAACCAGGCAGACAGACGCACATTTACAAAGTTTCCAGAAAGAGAATTTAAAAAATCTAACATAAATCATCCATTTTTACAGAATTAAACTACATGCAAAAGAAACATGTACATACTTCAAAAGTTTGAAGACAGAACACAAAAGCAATACCTTAAACTTAAAACATTAATAGCATCCAGGGAATTTTAAAGAGAAATATTTTAACATTAAATTATTTTTAAATAATTGCCAAGCAGCAACGAAACTGGGCAGAGAGTCCATATTAACAGGCATTTTTGAAAAAGAATATTCACAATATTTAAAATGGTATTGCAAATTAAAAAGTGATGCACCGGACAGAGAAATTAGAATTATTTTTACATTAAAGAATTTTTAAAATAGTTAGGTGGTAGCAAAGCCAGACAGGGAGCGCACATGCAACAACATTTTTTGGATCAGAGCATTAACAATATTTCAAGACACAGAATTAAAGGCAGTAATTAAAATTAAAATGTTATGCACAAGAAAGAAAACTGAAAAATATTTTTACCTTAAAGAATTTTTTAAGGTGTCAGACAGCAGCAAAACTGCGCAGAGAGGCACAAATTGACAAAGTTTGCTGAGAGAGAAAATTAAAAAAATTTCA
This sequence comes from Cheiracanthium punctorium, assembly GCA_038373885.1. Taxonomy (NCBI): domain Eukaryota; kingdom Metazoa; phylum Arthropoda; class Arachnida; order Araneae; family Cheiracanthiidae; genus Cheiracanthium; species Cheiracanthium punctorium. Next base: position 558 of record JAWZYV010001879.1, on the reverse strand, counting down.
ACATAAATCTGCCATTTTCACAAAAGACAACTACACGAAAAAGACAAATGTACACTTCAAAAGTCTGAAGACGGAACACAAAGGCAGTATTTTAACCCATTAGCGCCCAAGTTTTCCCAGCGCATTCTCAAATTTATGATGATGCCAGAAGTGATAAATACATTTCCGACATTTGTGTGGTATGAAGAACGTAAATCTTTTTCTAAAAATCTGAATAAGACAGGGAAATATTCTCATTTAAACTTGTTATCGTTGAGTATTTTGTGGAAACCAGATTTTTTAAATAAGAAATTAAACTAGGAAAATAAGCTAATGCTTAAATATTTGAGTGACTTACAAATTTCGTGTAGATCTAAAAATAGATCGCTGGGCGTTAATGGGTTAAACTTAAAAACATTAAATCAAGCAGGGATATTTTAAGAGATATATTATTACGTTTAATAATTTCATAAAAGTATCAGGCAGCAGCGAACCCGGGTGGAGGCAAAAATAAACAGGCATTTTTTAAAAGGAACATTCACAATATTTCAAGACAGTATTTTAAATTAAAAAGTTATG
>JAWZYV010001878.1:0-16144 GCA_038373885.1 Cheiracanthium punctorium | reverse complement strand
ATTTCATTTCAAAGTTCCTATGTTTCATAGAACCTTTTCAATTGTAGTATTATGTGAAATAAATGAATGATAAAACAATATTTTAATACAAACTTTTTAATGATTAGTTTCTTTTTTGTCCAATAAGAAACAATTTTTAGATTGTTTTTAATTTTTTTAACTAGTAATATTGATGACAGCTGAACAATTGCTCCTCCCCCTCTTCAACTTGTGAACTAGCTTCCTAAATTATTTAATTAAAATATTATAGCTTTTCATTAAGAAGTTGGGCATGACAAACAAAAATGTGTTATGTACAGGACAAAATGCAAAATTTGATTTTAAAACTTAGCAAAATTTTAAGTTATAGACTATGTTTATGGCTTTTTCTAAACAAATGGGTGCATAAAGTACAAAAAATATATACAAGTAAACACATACGGTTAATTATAGCTACCACTGATGAAGTCATAGCTTGCTTGAAATATTGAAACATTTTAAGTAATCAGTTGATTTTTCATCAGAAAAAAAATATAAAATTGTGATCATTTATTGTACATTGATTTAAATACATGATATTTAAATACATAGTTAACTGAAAAAATATTGAAATTAATTTTTTTTTTTAATCCTTTTCAAAAAGCACTATGGCTCCAACTTTTACAGAAAGAGTGAGAAAGCATTTAGCTGAAAAGAAAAATAAAAAAAGATACCTAGATGGCTGACTAAGTCAAGTATGCATAAAAAGAGTTAGATCAGCTAAAAAGTATGAAAACTGGGGGTTGAGCACTAATAACCAAAAGGAATTGAAAGATGAAAGAAATGTCAAGATATATCTGAAGACAATCCTCAATTTCAGCTGATACCGCAAATTTTAGGAAAAGCTGTAAAGCATATTATAAATGTTTTAACAAATTTTAGGTTTTCCCAAAGGTGCAGAAAATTTTTAGGGCCCCATAGTTCCCCAGAACACAATTTGCACAATTTGTTTGTCCAAACTTTCCCTCTAAACTAACATTTATTTTCATTCTAGTTTAAGTGACTATCTATTGCTAGCTTCTTTTGATAACAACTGCATCTCTAGAAAAATATTTTTTTTCTTTTCTTTTCTTTAAATACACTCGAGACAAAAATTTCCCCTTCAGAATTTCAGAGCTTCAGAATTTCACCCGAACCTCGTTCGTGCATTCGGACATTCTTCCCCCCTGGTTCTTTCTAGGAAAATTAATATAAATCTTTTAGTGCAGTAAATGTAGAAAAGGAAGCTCAGATGAGAAGATTTAGATGCATTTTCAGAAAATACGAAAAGGAGAAGTAGTTGACTAACAAACAAGATTCAATAAGGTGCTTCTTTGATATCAGGTCATCAACATGCATTTTGCCTGACCAACAGGCTTGGACTGTCTGGGTCTTTGGAAGCATTTTTGCATTTTCTTATAAAAATATGATTTTATGCCCTGTACAAGATAAAGAGTCTACCTCATACACATGCACTGATTTACTGAAAAAATCAAACTGTATCAATCAAAAGTCTGAGTATAAACAGAGTTCACACTAGAAATAAAATTTGGGCGAGATTCTCCCACTTTCGCTTCAAAATTAAGTCAATTTTTTAGGATCTGAGTGAGAATTTGAGAATTTTGTTTATTTTCAAAAATTTATTTTTCTTCATTTATTTACTTATATCACATTTTACAAGCAAAACTAATATCATTACAAAAATACAGTGCAACTAAGATTATAAATATCAAAACTAATAGTATAATATACAAATGAATTTGATAATAATACAATTAAATGATATCTTTGATTCTTTACCCTTTAAATATTTTGGCAGCTTCATTCAAAATTGAACAACTCAGCATGCTTCCCTGCATGCTGAGCCCACTAGTGTCATTAGGGAAAGCCCACTAGTGTCATTTTTATGAGTGGGATTGGGTGTGGTATTGCGGGAATCGTGTAATCCCGTGGTCTACTAGTGCAAACCCTGATATACGATAATTATTTGTAACCAATAGTTGTGTAGGACATTAATGATAAATCTCTAGGCAAAAACAGGGACGTATCCAAAGGATGGCTGATGGGATGAAATTTCTAAGAATCATTAATTATTTTTAATTATGCAATTAAACTTAAGTTTGAATATAGTTAATAAATTCATTAAATTAGCATCTGTGTTAATTTCATTACCTAATTCCTCACAGTAATATTACTTAAAATCATATGTTCCATACGTAACACAAGTAATTAGTTTTCATTAATTAATGATACATTAAAAAAACTTAATTAAGAGTTAATTAATAAATGTAATTTCGTCTTTTAGTCATTAAATTTATTTGTGAAAATACCTCATAAATTCAGAGCAAAATCCTAACTGCTGGAGGTACTTTAAAAACAACTTTTTGTGATGTCCCGTATGTAACAAAATTCTATCAATTAATTCTTTAAAAAATATTAGGTCCAATAAAAAGAAACTTCATAGAATCTAGTTGTAGTAGTATATAAAACATTAAAACTAATTGCAAACTTCCTTATTTATATTTTGATATTGAAAAATGTACAAGTATATCAAAATTTTGCTGTGGGATGTCCCTGAAGCTGATTCTAATAAGCATCGGTTTAAGTACACATTTATATTGACTTGATCAAATTAAGCAGCTGATTTTATCATCCAGAATTTTTACCAAGCAGCTATACCTACAGTCAATTTGATGTGAAGGAAAACAAAAGGGTTTTCCTTCACATCAAATTGACTGTAGGTATATACACAGTACCTGAAGGGTCTCTAAAAAAAGGGGGGGTGGGAGAAATACAATAAAACATCAATGTAGCAACTACATGCATTATACTGAATTTTAAAAGTTTTAATTACAATAGAGTAGAATCACTAGACAATAATGCATAAATAAAACTTCCTTTTAACGAAATCTACAGTTCATCAAATAATTTTTTATGTGGAACAATTACACACAGTAGTATTAGAGTAAGGGGAGAGAAAGAAAGAAAAAAAATCCCACTAGCGATCGAAAAATTTGGAAGTATTTTTAATATAATCACTTAAGACGCATATGTATAACATAAAATACATACCATGCATATGGCAGAAATCCTAATTTATCTTTAATAGTATTATCAGTATAATTAGATGGATAAAACAGTTTTTTAATATCTTGTAAAATCATTAATTATTACTTGCATCAAGAGATTTTTCAAGACAAACAAAGTTTGTTTATTTATTTACACATTTTTCCAGTTTAAAAATAGAAACCTACTAGCAGGATACAATAATTTTAACGATAAAATATCAATTGGGAGGAAATACCAAAAAGATAAATAAAATAAATAAATAGAAATAAACAGGCATTTTGATTGCAAACAAGATAACTTCTAGCAGCCAAAGTAATTAATTTAATGAAATTATATTCATGGTTGAAGTTACATTCAATGTTGCAACGTATACAAAATTTAAATACGTAAATAACTTCCAAGACAAGATTTTTTAGTTAAATAAAATAAACATTACCATTGATATTCTGACATTTCCACCATTTGACGTTTTGTTGAATAAACCAATGAACACCTTTGAGTTTTCACTAAATGCAGTTAATGTTTTGATTCAAGTTACCTTCTCGTACCATTAAATTCCATTTTTTGTACACAAAAAACTCATGATTTTCACTGTCATATGAACATTTCTAATAATAAATGAAAAGGTCGTTTTAGACCTTAGTTTATATATTCCATTTGAGGAAACATTTCATTATTGTCACACAAGTAATCTTTCTGTGTGTCAAAACTGACAAATAAATGCCAATAGTTTTGACTTCTGTAGACTCAAAAACAAATAGCCAAACAACATTTTAATACCACCAAATCTAGAATTACAAATATATTTCAACGAAATTAGAAGAATGCTCCAAATATACAACAAATTAACAAATACACACAACTACTCTCCTTAGGGCACTGAAGCCATACTGCTCAATTTCGCCTGCAGGTTTTTCTCCTCAGAATTGATAAGAATATGAATGGCAACGACAAAAAAATACCAAAAACGAAAATAAAACTTTTCTATGATTGGTGCAAAATTTACAATAGGTCATTGAATGCCAGAACCGTAAACATTTTATAAGGGATTTCTATAATTAATAAATTAGAAAAAAATACTCAAATACAACTCAGTAAATTAATTATTCTGTTATTTAAATGCAGTCACCAGATTGCTATCGCTATTTTAAAATAGCGATTTCAAAAGTAGTGACATGCTGAAAGTTGCCCTGTTGCACTGTAGCATTTTCCAATGGACATTTTGCATGGTTTCTGAGTTTGAGGCTAAAATTCGTCTGCTGGTGGTATTTATATCCGCCAGCTCCTATTGAAATGCATTGAGTATCCATTTTATAATTACTGTTTCTCATTATTAGCCACTCGGAATGAGTTATTGTCTTTTTAATGTTTAAATAGATGGTTTAGAAGACGATTATATCGCACTTCGCTTCAAAGCTTCATTAATAAATTGAATATTAGCATTCTAAAATTATTACGTTGTTGCAAATACTGTATTAGGAATGGGCAGCTGACGTCACATTGCAGAGCTCTGAGTGGCAAAAAGTCGGGCTTTCAACCAATCAGATGGCAGACTTCTGCCACTCAAACGCGCGCACAGGTCTTGTGCATGCTGTTTGTTGACACTTCTGCCCATTCCTAATAAATAATACATCATTGAGTTTATTTTGAGTTTTCTGAGTTTAAAATGGTACAAATATTCATAAAAAATCTCCCACACCTTTTTAAAGTACGATCTTTTTAATTATTATTAGCATTTAATTATTATTAGCATTTTAAATGAAATCGAAAAATGAAGAAAGCCATTATTCGTTAATTACTAGTCTAGCTTCTTTTGCAACAGCTATATTTCTAGAAAAAAGTGTTAAATAACCCTTTGGGTACAAACAAGCTGAAACCGAAACTAATCATCACCATAAGATAGCAGACGTGGCGTATCAAATACCTCCAGCTGACGTCACGTGCAAAATGTCTATTTGTTTGGTTGGTTTCAAGAATACGTTCACAAATCCTTGGCGAATAAATTAACATTCATGAAATGAATAAAACATGGTGGATTTTTTGAAATGGAGGACTGTCCCCGAATATTACATTCAACCAAGAAAAGGGGTATAGTATAACCTCGATATCTCGATAACTTTCATACCTCGAATAAATGTATTTTCAAAAGTCAAGTCAAACTCTGGCGCAACAACCCCTCTGTGGGGCCAACGCCTGCGCTGCCCAAGCGCGCGCCTTCGCAACCATGGGCTCTGGGGTGCGGATCATAGCCGGGGCCTTCGCTATTTGTAACGGGCCTGCACGTGTATAGAGGAAAGTGGAGAGCGCTTCTTCTAAGCTTCCAATACAATGTATTCGTAACAAAATTGTATTCCTCCGCGAGAGGAAGATGGAACCATTGGAGACCAAAAAAAGAAGACGAACCCTATGTAGATACATTGATTACGGCGATTGAATGACTATATTGAACTTTCTTCTTTACGAAAAACGATTGAGAAACGACAACGAAAGTAGAATTAAAAATAACGGAACTCAAAAGAACGTACAGCATGCAACTGAACAATTTTCTTTTAAAGATAATATGTTTTTCACGTATATTTAATATCTCAGGTGTTAGTTTCGTTTTCGTATTTTCAATTCGGAGACGGATTAATAATATTTTGTGGGCGTTGGCGGTTAGTTGAATTTTATATCATATTACAAATAATATTTCTTAACATTTGAATTACATTAGCTTTCAAATATAAACAAATAAAGTATGCAATCGTTGCAAGACAATCAGTTGTTATATTGTATAATAATAAAATTTAAAAAAATAATTTAGGATACACATAGTTCCAATTAAACCATAAAAGGTACAGATAAATGTTCCTTTTCTTCATTACTTCGCAATTAACCAAAATTATTAATCAAATTACACGGATCAAAGCAATACAAACAGAAACTGAAAACACAATTAAACAAACCATACTTTATAAATTTAAAAGGCCGATTTTCATTTTTCAACGTTTATAATACATTATGTAAGAATATCAAAGAATTTTACAACCGTTTATACAATCGAAATAATTTTTTTTGACATTCCAGATACATGAACATTACATCTGCCATACAGGAACAACTGTAGTAGGTGAAAAAAAAATAAATGCTAGTCCTGATGAAAGTATATTAAAAATAATTATTTAACCTGTGAAAAGTGACACTAGGCTTCTTTACATCTGACGTATTAGTGCAATCAGTAACACAACAAGCTACCATCTCTATTTTAAAACAAAGTTTAAAAAAAACAAAGCTCTATCACCATACAATAACAAGGGCTTCCCGCTAATCTTCTGGGCTCCAATCAAAAGAAAATAGTTCCGCGGCGGAAAGTTTCTGGAAACGCTATGTGCGTCGGTTGCTCCCTCCACTTTCCTCTGTGGTGTATTTCGATGAGTCATCCAAAGAAGCCTACGGATCCTCACGTCTTCACGTATACATCAAGCAATTTTTGAGCTTTCCGATGCTTTGAAACGTTATTTAATGTAGTTTTAAGTCATGACTGAGTTACTAATTCAAGTACGAACTCATTGACAGTTTCTTTACTATGGGCCCGTTCGAGAATTCACCGGTCGGTTATGCACCGGTGCTACCGGTTGCGGTCATTCTTCGGTTAAGTGACGTCACGGTTGTCAACCGGTTTCGGTCATCCTCACCACATCCGATTCCAAGCCAAGAAAACAAAAATAAACATTGGCAACACTAATAACCGGAATAACCCACCTCACTAGCAGGGTCATTCTGGTTGCGCTCTCGTCAGGGTGAGCAGACAACCGCTACATGACCGAAATGTTTTCGAACGCGGTTACTTCCAGAACTCCGCCCAACGTTCCGCCTTTCCGAACGCTCTGGTCGTGCACCGGTAACACCGGTGCACGACCGATGAATTCTCGAACGCTCCCTACGATACACGTGGACATTAAAGTAAACAGATACATGTAATTTGAAGCTAGATTTTTAATATACATGAATAAATTAAGCTGACTTTTAGTATACATTAAAGTAAACGAATACACAAATGATACAGACATTTTTATGCATTTCTTTATACTGAATGTTTAAGTTTCACATTTTCAAAGCAGTTACAACCATTATTACTTTTTAAATAAATTTAACTAATAGTTATTAAATTTTCATTTATTAAATATTGTTCAGTTAATATATTGACAGAATATATGTCGAGGAGATGAAATAGAATTTAAAATATTTGATATTTACAATTCACGTATAAAAAATTTAAGTATTGCTATATTATTTAATTTTTAATCTTTTGTAAGGCGTAGGTATCAGAAGAATGTTTGCTATAATTATAAGTACAACCTGTGCACTGCATGTCCTTGGTATTTAAATGAAAAATAATGTAAATTAATTTAACGAGAAGCATTTAGAATAAATTACACAATAAAGGGTGTCCCATAAATAGTAGTACGAACTTAAAAGGGAGATAAAATATATCAAAAGGATTAAGAATCACGTAACAGTGTATGATCAAACGCGTTTATTAACTGTGTTTATTTTTGTTAGTTCAAATGAGTTTATTTATCGAAAATTTTACCATTCGAAATGAAAATGATTTATAATTTTCAGTTTTAGTTCCATATTTTTTTTCTTCAAAGAAAAATAATAAATTTTAGAAAACCATACTAGGAAATACCACTAGTATTCCAACACCTCTTTTTTTGTGATTATTAACTGGTGATTGAAAACAAATGTTTTCGTCCGTGCATTGCTATATATTAGGGTTGTGGGGGAAAAAAACCTGCTGCACGGCCTTTGAATACAAATTAAGATATAGAGCATTTCGACAGACGCCTCCTCTCAGCGATCGGTCGCCGTCTTGCGTGACAGCTTGGGGTTCTCGTAATGTATTTCAATGGGAAAAACCCGATTTTCAACATTCAAAAAAAGTATTAAATATAATTTTTTGGATGATTGTAATGGATGGAATTTGTTAATCAGACCTTCGACTTTTGTGTCCCAGGTGGCGTTTAATATTTTAAAAAGCTTAACATATAATATTAATGATATTTCAAGCGACTTTTTCCGCTGGTACTGCGTTCGGAAAGACAATATTATGTACGGGAATGAACACAACGTTTGTTTTAAGATTCGGCAGGTTATACGGATTACTGTTTGTTTACAAATATCACTTGTGCATGCGAAATTTTCTTACATTGTGAGATTTATGCAAGAATAAAGTTTTGTTTTTGAATTATAATTCATCGGATATTCTGTATGCCCTAGAAAACATCAAATTCCATTAATATTTATATTAAAGAAGTGTTTATTTAAATTCCTATTACGATATATTCAGATTCTTTTTTCTTTTATAAAAAATAAATGTACTGCTTGTTATTATTTATCATAGTGTTCTTTTAAATATGTAAATGCCTGTAAAATAAGACCAGTTATCCCATTAATAAAAAAAGTGTAACATATGCATCGCATAACATATTTGTACATGTAATTAATCTGATACGTATGAATATGAATTAAAAAAATAATCCAATAAATCAACTAAATTAAAGACGTAGACCAATTAATGTAATCTTTACTTAGTTGCATTATTATTTAAATTGACAGTAAACATGAGTGCAAAATGTAAATTTATAATTCCATAAAGCTTCTGCCTTTTTATTATAAGATGGAAAATATGTTTCGCAATGTTAGCTCATAAAACTGTACTAAACAATTCTACAATTACATTTTTGAATTTTGTTTCAAGTTAGAATCAGAACAGAAATCAAAAGCTGGAATTCTGACCCTGTATTTCTTTTTTCTGGGTGAATTTTTACATATTGGGCAAAACCCAGCAAAGCTCATGAATACTTTGCTCCGAAGCCCACCACTAGTATACATTAATTCATAAATTTTCCCCTTTTCAAGCACAAACTGATTTTAGCAGACACGACAAATCATATTCGCTTCATCTCGACCAGATTTGAGAGTCCTGAGACCACCAGAATTTGGGTGTTTTCTGTATAATGTTTATATTTCTTCCTGCTAATTTCCGACTATTTAATTTTATATCACTGTTCTGTGAAATAATTATTATATGGGAAAATCTTTAAATTATCGTTATTTTAATTAAATGTGCTACCAACCCCATATTGCAGGGGTTTGCAGTTCGCTACTGAGTATTAACATAAGAATATTAAGGCTCCGGCACCTTTTTTTGCTAGAAATTGCCGCTAGCCCTGGAGCAATTACATGTTTTCTCATTGAAAAATTTCTTTCATTAATTTCCAAAAAGTTACACTTTTTGTATATAACCCGCATACAAAAATCTCCAATCGGTAAAATGTGTGCCATATTCTGATGAGGTGATGTACAAAATTTGAGAATTATATCCTGAAAAGTGTCAAAGGTATGAAGATAATGAGTACTGACTTAAACTAATTTTCAGTAGCTCTTGAAAGGAAAAAAATCACAATCACATTTTAAGGGTCATACAGATATTATGAAAGAATATTTTACATTCAAATTAAAGTATAGACCCCAGTCACCTTTGTTTATAGATATCCCTTAACACGTTATATGATGAGAGGCTGAAATTTTGTACATCATCTTATTTGTGCATGGGGTACATTTTATTTTCTAGGAATTTTTTTGTGAGGTAGTTCTAAGGGGAAAAGACTGAGAAGAAAAAAAATGTACCGATAGTACTGTCAAATCCGAAAAAACTAGCCATGTAACTCTTCAAGGATTTGAAAAATTTAAAGTTGAAACTTTTATTTGTGATAGCCGATAGATTAAATTCAGAAATGATAAAACAAATTGATGCTTATAACTCAGTATGCAGCATTTTCAATTTCATTACTAAATTAGGTCTCGAACAAATAAATGAAGAATCAGTTGATAATTTTTTTGAAGTTTATGGAAGAGAAGTAGATTTTGAAGCCACAAAATCCAAGTCATTCAATTTTCACAATATTTGTTAAGCTGTAGCTGAGAAAAAAAATCACCGATTCCTATTTATGATCACATGTTTAAAAACGAGTTAAATGACATTTATATGTTTAATCCATTACGTATTTATTTAACTCTACCAATATCAAATTGCGAAACCGAGAGAGCTAACTCCAAATTAGAGAGAGTTCTATCTCTTCGAAGAACAAAAATGGGGGGGGGGGGCCTCCGCTGTTATTACAGCCCCGGGCCCTTAAATGGGTAAACTGGGCTCTGGCGTAGCCAGAAATTTTTCATGGGAGGGGTTACTATTGTAACTCACATATATGTATACATGTGTGTAGTGAGGGAGTGAAGAATATACATTTTGTATTGCAAAAATTTCAGGGTGTGTGTATTGTGATCCCTTATTCCCCCCCCCCAACCCCTGGCTACGCCACTGTCTTCAATATATTATGTCTCTAGTCGTTCATTGTTTGGTCCATGCGCAGAATCTCGCTATTTGTCATCCACCATGTTGAGTTTTGCCAAAATATCGCTAATTTAACACCAAAAATAATTATGCATTTTGCATGATTCTAAAACTTTTAACCGTAGAATGTTGAAATTTTGTATTTAGAACTATTGTAACATCTAACTGTGCTTTTGATTGCTGTGGAGAGTAATTTATTTACAGGGTCACCCAAAAGACTTAAAATATATTAAGGGTCTATAGATACCTTCATTTCATTAAAAATCTGTGATGAATGACTGAAATCTCGCTATTGCAAGCTTATTGGCTTTTGTCAAAATATTGCCCAATTAAGTGAAACAAATCTTTAAAATTGAACTCAGCTTGGCGATAAACTTTAGAGTTGCAGTAGTTTGTCTCTTTCAAATGAAATAAGTTTAGATGAAGTGCCCCGAAAATATTTCTGGTTTAATAGAGGTACAAGGAAGTCATGTGGTGTCCATATCAGATTTATTAGTTCAATGATTTGATTAAAAAAAAAAATCATAATAAAAGGAGTAGTATATAGATTTTTACAGTTATATTCTTCCATGATGATTGTATGTAAGAGAATTTTTTTTCAACATCGTAAATTACAGTGTTACTTGAAAATATGTTTTCACATAATTTACACAGGAACCAGACTACATGCAAGCGATAGATATTAAAAAAATGAGATGCCAGTCAGCCAATTTAAATTACTTTAGAAGTTATTTACCAAAAAAATTGAAAGAAAAAAAAAAGCATCATATTTGACAATATTTGGCTGCATAAAATGATTTAGATCTTGAATCTAAACAGCAGATAAGAACAGTATTCATAGAAAAATTGCTACTGGCGTATTATCCCGGCACTCAAACAAGACAAGCAATTTCTCGCCAAGATAAATGCCGATCACATGAAATTATTAATGGTTTCGAATACGATTGGCAACAGTTTCCAGCACATTTGATGAAAAAATACTTTGTTGAAAATGACCACCGGGATAATACGTAAGTACCAAAAAAATCTTCAGAATAATTTCTAATCCTAATATCAGCTCCACGCAGAACAGAGTGGAAATAGTTTTAGGTAAAAGAATAAGGATTTGTTTTAACGAAGTACAGTTTAACCATTTAATCATCTGTCCATGGACACGAGAACAACAACAGTATAACCTTGATTTCACGAAGTCAAAGAAACAACAGAAAGAATTGAGATAAGAAGGTGAAATAAAAGAGGGTGTCAGTTTAATAGAAAAAACACATTTATTCAAGATATTTAAGTTCCACTCCATACCTAATTTAGAATACTGCAAAAGAATAAAAAGGCTGGTAGCCAAGTTTAGTGATTTTGAAAAAGTAGATTCTATAGTGGTTTTTTTTTTTTTTTTTTTTTTTTAGCATAAGCAACAATAAGTAATCATACATTAACACATTACATGCCAGTTTCAACATAAGAAACTTCCTGTTTTATTTATTTATTATTATTTTTTTCAATAAATCAACCACTGGTACAAAACTAGTTCTGTAAACTATGTATAAATTGACTTTTTAATCAAAATATGTTCTTAAAAAATAATTAACAAACCAATTCTTTCATGTTTTTTATTGATTTATTCTAATGCATTTTATATGCACATTTAATAACAGAAACCACACCAGAAAGTGTTATCCACAGAAAGCATGCACTAAAATTCATGTCAATCTGAGGATAAACCTATCTAGTCATAGTCATAGCTTCAAATTACGTAGAGACAAATTATCCATATATTTAAAAATCATGAAAAAATATCACAATCCTAAACTAGAAACAATATCTGATTTTGCAATTAGAGTTTAATTAGTTGCTGACAGCTTTAAAATTTCTTCCATATTTCTAAATAAATAATGTACATTCTTTCGTGCACAGTCGTGGATTGCTGTCTAAACTTAAACGCCTGTTGCTTGCTTATACGAGAGGCTGGGCATAGCGGATTAAATTGCTCTCTGGCGATTTGGCGTGCAGTCAGACTCCTTTGGCAAGAGTCGTTTCTCCCGCTATTATACACTCCACGGTAGGGGTTGCCGCCCGCACCGCAAGTTGATCCGCGAAAAATAGCAATATATATATATATATATATATATATATTTTTTTTTTTGTTGATTAATTGTTCTAAATATATATTTTAATGCATTTAAAAAGCAATCATCATTTGGCTTTTGTATGAAATTTACATACGATTAGAGAAAACCCTTCTTTAAATGTTTAGTCCGGGGTTTTAGCAATTAATAGATATGCATTATAGATGCAGATAAACTCTTCGGGTTTAAACCTATATGTTCCCATGGATGCAGATTGAAGCGAGGACGAAAATTGTATTACTGATTCTTGTAGGATACTGAAAGATTAATATGGGCTAGCAATAATGTGTGTAACAACAAAGAATAATAACCGCTCGTCTTTGTAACGGTAAGAAAGTAAATGTTAAACTTTGTGTAAAGTTCATTTACATATAATCTATATTTATAAAATGCTAAATTCTTTTAATCAAGCACAAACTACTAATTCAATGAAAGAAAAAACTAATTCGTATTCAAGAATGATTTTTTAAGACTTTCTTTGGAACATTTTGTTTCAGTGAAAAATTAATAAGGTAAATAGCTAAAAACTTAAAATGAAATAAGAAAGCAAATTCTTGATAATTTTTTTACTGTTGACTTTGTTTTAAACCGCAAAAGATTTCTTATGAAATAACTTCAATTTACAAAACAAGTCAATCTTCTATATAGTATAAACTTAGTTCGTCTGAGGGTGCGGGTGGGAGCACGTCACGTACCCTTGTGCCCTCCCTGTAGATCTGTGATGGAGGGGGCATCACCTGAGCTTTTGACTGTTTTTAAATAATCGGAAAAATGAGAAACTCAATCATTTGAAATGAATTGATGAAATATAATTGATGCAGATCCCATATATTGCATTATAATTTTTTTAATTTTTTTGTCTTAATTATCTGTTCTTTTAAAATTCATTCGTTCTTATTTCCCCCTTACTTTGGCTTTTAAAATTGCTATATTTTGTATGTTTCTTTTTAAACAAACAAAATCCTAAATTATCCTATACAGTATCTTAATGTTAGCAATTCTGAGGTCGTTCTATTCTAATCGAAAATATCGAAAATTCCCACAGCTAGGTTTAGAGGATGGAGAACCGATATTTTAAACACACTTTTCTAATGAATATTTTTTGCTTGTAATTTTTTTAAAAGCACACTTCATGTAATGCACAAATGAAAATAGATGTAGTTTACATGCAAATGAACTTTACAAGTCATAACCTACAGGCTCTCTACTTTACAATGTTTAAATTAGGATAGTTAGGATGTTTAAATTGACTAGTCCCCTTATGCGTCCAGCGTTGCTTCCTAACTTTAGTCTTTCAATGCTAAAGTGCGGAAGCAATGCAATTATTTGAAATGAAAAATTGATGAAACATAACTGATGCAGATCCCATAAATTGCATCAATCCATAATCACCCTACAGGCCTCAGCGTAAGGCAACGTTGAGCGCTCTGTTTATAAATCGAAAAGAGCAGAAAAACTATTTCGTTTGCATAGATCAGCCTTTCTTAAAATGTGTTCCAATTTTAAAGTTTAATATCTCTTAAAAATCACTTATCAACACCAGTCAAAACATTGTCTATGTATAAAGACAGGAAAAAAAAAAAAAAAAAAAATTGAACGGTGAAATCTGGAAATTTCTTGTATTGTCAATGACATAAGTAAAACATTAAGAAAAAATAAAAAGATAACAAGAGAACTGTAAATAGCTGCGAGATAAAATTTCATGCAGGCGGCAACCCCTAGCGTGCAGTGTGTAACAGCGGGAGAAACGACTGTAAGTCCAAAGAGTCTGACCAAAGAGTCTGACTGCACGCCAAATCGCCAGAGAGCAATTTAATCCGCTATGCCCAGCCTCTCGTCTTGCTTATTCTGCAGTTTGTTTACATTCTTCACAGTGGGGCTGCGTTCGTAATCCGAAAACCCAATGAACCTCCTCAGATTACACATAGTTTATACGGATTACTGAGATTGCTAAATAATACATTTAGGTAAAGAAATAGCATGCGCAGAACGATGCGCGAAGCTGTCACTCAGCTGACGTCAGAGATACGTCACGTCGAAATGCTCTATACTAACAGCTCTAGGACTCGAAAAATTTCAGGATTCCTTTTCACAAGTTGCGCTAAACACTGTAGTAAACTAAAAATAAACGATCTCTGAATTAATTATTTTTTATTATAGCCATTATCTAAATGGAACTTTGAAATTGAACATAATTAACGCTTACACAAAATATTAACTTCAATTAAAGTTTCTATATAAACATGTGCATAAATTAATAGCATATTTTACAGTACTTCTGCACTGAAACCAATATCACACATTTAGTGCATTTATAATAAATGATAAATGACATTTTCAACTAAAAGAATTAGACAGATAAGAATGTCTAACTAGTATTACAACGCACGCTTATTTACTAGAAAAATAAACTACCGAAGTTAAACGATTTCAGATTAAAGTAATTTATAAATAAGACATGAATATTAATTCAAAAAACATGGTTTATATCCTATAAATTTGTAGACTTTCTAAATAAATAAGTTATACTTGTTAAGTTATATTTGTGTTGTATAAGTTATATTTGTAGAATTTCTAAATAAGTGTAGAATTTCTATACAAGTGTACACTTACCGTTACATTCAGAACTGAAAGTTCGAATTCTTTGTTGATTTATTTCCATAAAAAAATGCGCAATCTTCAAAAAATCATTACCTACATCCAGGGACGTACCCAGAAAAAAAATTCGGAGGGGGGTCCAAACGGTGAAAAAGGCAGAATTTTTCACAAAAAGACGTCATCATTCTTATTTTGTTAACAAAAACTTAAATTTCGAGGGGGTCCGAACCTCCTGGACCAACCCCCTGGGTACGTCCTTGCTTACATCTAAATCACCTTGTCATTAAATCACTATGACAAAACTATAACAAAATTGTTTTTTAATTATAAAATAAAATAACGTTTATAATACCAAATCGCATACAATCGAACAGCGCAAATGCAAACATTAGGCCTTAATGATTCACCCATTTTTTCCGGTGGCAACGAACAATCAGGCCAGGTTGCTAATAACGACGGCCCCGTTGCGGATGCATATGCCTCGGCCAAGTCGTCAGCCAGACGCGAAGCCCCAGTGGTCCAAGCTTGGTCCTCATTTTATTCACCCACTCAAGGGATGAAAGGCTGAGTCGACCTTGCCCACCCCGGGATTCGAACAAATGTGTTTTCACCACACTTTTATTCCACCTCGTGATTTCTAAAACTCGATATCTGTGCAGCGCCTATACAGCTCTACCCACTGATCCACTGCAGTTTACGAACAGAGTCACAATTTAAAAATATTAACTGTTCTACAACTAAACTGGAACACTTTTGTAATGAAGTGAAGTAATCATTCTGTTCAATGTTTCTATCGGCGCGCGTCAGAACGCGGCATCTGTAAGTTTATCTGTTCTCACTTTGCTTAATTAAATTTGTTATTTCATTATAAATGTTTACCAAGTTAATTAGTTAATTTTGAACACCCGATGCAACCATCGGCCTTAAGTGGTGGCCCTGTGAATTATGATTAACTTATTAT
>JAWZYV010001876.1:0-12652 GCA_038373885.1 Cheiracanthium punctorium | reverse complement strand
TATTATCTAGTTTTACCTAAATATTTGTAAGTTAAGGAATGGAATGGAGTTCTAGATTAAATTAGGTCAGTATACTAATAATGGACCATGTAATAAACCACTTACTTTTTAAGAATAAAAAACAAGTTCATAAGTAAACTCCAGCAGACTACTTAAGTGAAACACCTTTTCCTTTTAGTCTCGATTTGACATTCTTACTCATGAAGTTGACGTCGATGTGATTCATGTACTTTTTTTTTTTTTTTGGTAAAGTTTGTCCATTATAGGTATTACATGGTCCATTATTGGTACATTCATCTTGTAAGTCAATATTATTTCATCTCTATATGGTACAACCACCTGATTGGTTTATTTCTAATAAAAACAGAAGTTATGTAAAGCAATATTTTGATTTTTGTTCATATTTGAGTAAATAGATGAATCAGATATACTTAAAGTCGCATGTCAGAAAAAAGACAAGAAACAAATGACAAATATTTATTTTTTATAGCCTCGGCCCCCTTCAAAATCGTGGGATAAACTTTCTCCTATATCTCGTGCCTGTCATAGTTCCGGGCAATAGTGTTCAAATATTATGCGCCATAAAGATAAGAGCATCTCATTTTACACAACAGATGACAAAACCAGACTATTTTAACTTAATTTGGAGATAGTTTATTTTTAAATAGATGGCAGAGCAGTCTCAAAATACAGTGTATTTGTGATATGCATTGAGCAATCTTAGCTCACTTTTTTTACTTATGTTCAAAGAAAAACTGTACAAATATTTATTTATTTTACGAATTAAGTTTAGTAAAATTTCTCCTTTAGTGTTTAAAACCATATATTTTTAATGATTCCCTGCTTACTACAAAACAAACATTCAGTCACAATAACCCTGGGTATCAGCAGTAGTAGAAAAAGGAGAGTTCTGCCCATGCGCAGCCATGTTAATCGTGCGCAGCCATACAAGTGCGTTCCCTGGGTCGAGAGAGAGAGAGGGGGGCGTGGTCGGACCGGATGTGGGGAGAGGAAGTTCAAAGGGTTGATAAGAATTTTTTTTCCTTTTTTTGAAATAAGGGGACTTGGAAAAATTTTCAGACTTTAACAATTTTTCAAATAAGGATACTTGGAAAAATTTTCAGATTGTGACATATTTTTGAAATAAGGAGACTTGTAATTTTTTCAGACTTTAACATTTAGTATCAAAATAAGAGACTTTGACATAATTTTAAATAAGCTATATGAATTAAACCTGAAATAAAAAATATTATTATAAAAATGAGGACCCACCAGCCGCCCGGTAGAATTCGTCTACCGCCTCATTTCAAATAAAAATTCTTACTGTGCCTTTCCCCATCACGCTAGCCTCGCATGAATGGAGACAGGGCGTAGCACAGAGGATGCGTTGTTGTTTTTGTTTCTTTAAATAATAATTAACTATGTGGAGCAAAGAAATGAACAACATCCCCAGGAGGCCTACGAACTTTAATTTTAAGTTAATAATTAATTTTACAACAAATATTTTTTTTAATCAAGAATTAATTTATTTTTTAAACAAGTTTTAATTTTAAGTTAAATATTTTTCTAAATTTATTTTTAATCAAGAGTTTTAATTTTAAGTTTATAATTTTACAACAAATATTTTTTTTTTTAACCAAGTTTTAATTTTTAGTTAAATAATTTTACAACAAATATTTTTTACCAAGTTTTAATTTTACAACAAATATTTTTTACCAAGTTTTAATTTTAAGTGAAATAATTTTACAACAAATATTTTTTTTTTTTTTTTACCAAGTTTTAATTTTAAGTTAAATAATTTTACAACAAATATTTTTTAATCAAGTGTTTTTAATTTATCAAGAAAAAATTTTAATCAAGTGTTTTTAATTTATCAAGAAAAAAATTTTTAATCAAGAGTTTTAATTTTTGTATATCGTATTTTTGTTAAGTAGCCGTTTAACATTAAAGTAAGGTTTAGGATACCCATACATTTTCTACAAATTTAATCTACGGTTAGGCAAGTGAGAAAATTATACTAGATTTTTAGAAAGATTATTAGAAAGATTTTTACAAATAATGATATAGTCTTATATTCTATTGCGAGAAAACCACTTTAGCCATATATCCCAAAAACCCAAGTTTTTGTATACGAAATGCATGAATACGCGTTAGATCCCCCTTAGAAAGTCTTCCTACCAAGGCACCCCTCATCCTAAGCAGATACCCCCGCGTGCAGGTTTACCTTAAAGCACAAACAAACAAAGTATTTATCTAAACATTTTTTCTTACCAACACATTTTTGATAAATTTTAGGCAGCGATTATACTAGTTTATATTTTCTATAGATCAATTAGAGAAAAAATTACATTTTTAGTAATCCTACAAAATATTCTTACTGTATATCACAAGTAGAGTAACTTGATTTATAGAATTTCAATACGATACGAGTTCGATTGTTTATGTGCAAATGTGTGTTAGATTGTTATGTTCAGTTTGACTATGAAAGCATAATTTTATACATGAATCAACCTTTTGAGTGGTATGCACTTAACCTATTTTATAGAAAGGTGAGCATAACTAGCACAAACTTTTAGACTAGATAGTACTATTGTTAGAAAGTTGAACTATTGGAAATAAAAATTGAAGATGCGTTTTAGCACAATTGCATGCACAGTTTTATACTGCATGTACATAAATATCTTTCAATACTTAGATAGTTTAAATCGAAAATCATTACTTAAACTAAAAAATACAAGGTTTTTACTTACGTGAAGGGACATCGTTCTAAATCTTCTAGTCTCTGGACAAAGTACCAACATCTATACGGCTAGCAAGACCGGAAAATCGAATAATGATTTAAAATACATTATCCCTAATTCCCGGTCCAACTAGCACATTTTCATTCATTCTTAATACCATAATATGCTGAAATAGGTATATTCTTTTGACACTAAAAACAAAACACATTTGAAGATATTAAACGCTTTAAAAGTACTTTTTTCTTATAACAATTTATCAGATTCACAATGCTATTTTATGTAGGATAAAATTAGTTAGCAAGCGAAAATTTAATCTTAGAATTTACTGAAATACAAATACCATGCATGCCTTATTTTCTATTTGGAGAAAGCCCTCAAACCCCAGTTTTTGTATACAAACTGCATAAAGTACTTCTACCAATAATGCTATTAATATTAATTACACTGGATTACCCACTTAAAATTTCGCAAAACACCAAAATACAGAAAAACATGCATTAACAAAAAAAATCACACTTAAAAGTACAACACATCAAAAGTGGAAAATATAATTACCACATAATTATTTTCAATTAGAATTACGGTATCAACTTATATGTAACTAAAATAATAGAAAATATTACACTTACCCTATACTTGTACACGCGAGAGGTGAAAATAATAAAAATACATAATAATTCACAAAAGAATGATTGAAGTAAAATCCACGTGCCTGTGATATTGCTGATAACAGAAATTTAGAGATAAGAGAGTGCCTTGAGGCTCTACAGAGCCGGTACAATAAGAGTTGGCCAGTTTGCCGATAAGATAAAACCAGGGAGGGTGCTAGGGGAATACCGAATTGTGGGGACACGTGTTTCATTCTGCGTTCAAAAATGGGGACTTATGGATTAAGATCATGTTAGATTAAAGCCATTTCAATAAAAATCTATCCTTTTTGTAAACATGGGCATTATATCCTAAATTAAAATATCAAAGTTAAGCTACAACGATTAATATATTTTACGTAGTTTAGGAAACTAATGAATCATTAAATTAATTTCTGTGAAACAATTAGCAAAGAGCATTATACTAAAACAAATTATTTTTGCTCAGTTTTGATAAATAACAGTAGTAAATTATAGGCATTGCAGATGAATGAGTATTCACGTATAAAATAGGTATTAAAATTATTGTTTAAAACAATTTTTACAATAATAAACTAAAATTTTTATTTAATAAAATCATAAACTAAAATTATTAATGAAAACTTGTTAATAAATTAAACATATCAAAATTTTTACACTCAATTTTTTTATAGACTTAAATTTTACATAGACATCCTTTTAATAAATGCATAAACTAAACTTATTGTTTAAAACAATTTTTTACAATAATAAACTAAAATTTTTATTTAATAAATTCATAAACTAAAACAATTTTTACAATAATAAACTAAAATTTTTTTAATAAAGTCATAAACTGAAATTATTAATGAAAACCTGTTAATAAATTAAACTGATTACTCTAAAAGATAGCTAATCACAACATATATCAGAAAAAATATAAGCAATTATAATACCTGAAAAATACCGGACAACACTCTTGTTGCATGCGGACAAAACATCGGTCAGCTCGGCTAAAGAATTCTTAGGTATCCGTTGCAGGAGAACTTACATACGCCCAACCTACAAACTCTACAAATTTAACGGCAACTGATTTTCTCTTATCAGGTATCACAGATCAGATAAGAGATAAGGAAGTGACATGCGCAGAAGACACGTGATAGTGACGTGTGCAAATCTGTGTTGATTGAATATCCGCTAGGTTCGTTGGCAGGATGTACTATTTACATTGAGTGGCAACTCTTTGTAACAGGCTAAGACAAGTTAGATGATGCAATATCTACTGGGTTGAGGAAGGTAGAGGGCGCTTGGGTAATCACGTGATTTTTTAAAGAATCAGTAAAGACATTTTAGTTAGATAAAGTAGGGAAGTGTGTGTTGCGAGACTCTCTTTACACTGTGTGCGCCTATACTTAAGACGTGTGTTTTAATTGATTTTTCGCCAAGTTTCAAAAATGTCTTTGCTTGAATCGATCGAAAATAACTTTAACATTGAATACACTCCCGAGTTTTATACTCAAAGTGATGCCGATGTGTTGCTGCAAGAAATAATACAATTGCCTTTAGATGTAAAGCCTCTGCAAAGTATTGAAAAGGAAATTTCCCCCGAGTTTTGTACTGAAAGTGATGTTGATGTGCTACAGCAAGAATTGTTTCAGTTACCCCTGCAAAGTAGTGAAAAGAAAATTTCCTCGACCCGTAAAGTAATTACTTTTGCTGATGAAGGAATCAATTACAGTTTACCTGGAGCAACAGTCTCTGTTTACTCTTGGATACCCATTTTGCAAAAAATACGTGAAGATCTACAGAAAGTGACAAATTATGAATTTAATATGGTACAAGTGAACTTTGGCTCTGAAGAACAACCTAAAATTGAAAATGGCAACTATGAAGATTTTAATCTAGACCTATCATCGGGTGTATGCATTCTATGTTTTGGATCTAAACGAACTTTGGATTTTAAACCAGCGAACTGTGAAACCACTACCATTATATTAGAACATGGTTCAATGTGTAAGATATATCCCCCAACCAACAAACTTTTAACGCATGGTATTCCTTCTGAACCTTATGTGACAGACCCGCACATTAACCTAACATTTGCCAAAATGTACATTTATGAGCCTTCCCCGAAAAGGGCAAAGTTGGACGATTGGACGGGCGATCTTTACCATAGCTTATATGCTTCTGTAAATAGTACATGGCACTTGGAAAGACTTATCTACGTTTCACTTCACGATGAAAGAACTGACTTGAAGATTTATATTAGACAATTTATACAGAATGCCCAATTAGACTATATACCAACCGGTCAGGGAGTCGTGATGAACCCTTCCACATGGATCGAATTTATTGTAAAACTATTAGATTTTAATATAGGTCATAGTAATTTGTCACTTTTCCTGTAGAATCTTTCCACTAGTATTTGTTGGCAAAATGGGTATACCAACGACTGTAAAACAAGTAGTACTTTGTTGCTCGAGGAGTAAACTGTAAGTGATTTCCCTTCATCATGCAAAAGTAATGTACTTTCTACGGGTGCGGAGAGAAATTTTCTTTTCAACTACTTTGGTCAGAGGGTAACTGAAAGCGAAATTCTTGCTGTTAGGCACAGTCAAACATCAACTTATCAGTATTTCAAAAACTCGGGGTGAAATGTTCCTATTTGCAATACTGGTTTTGCAGAGGCTTTACATCTAAAGGCTAATTGTATATGTATTTCTTGCAAGCAACAACATCGAGCATCACTTTGAGTATAGAAACTCGGGGTGTATTCAATGTTAAAGTTATTTTCGATCTATTCAAGAGCAAAGACATTTTTGAATACTCGGCTGGAAAAATCAATTAAACACACGATCTTAAGTATAGGCGCAGCACCAGTGGTCGAAAGGGAGTCTCGACAATCTCTACAACTACACTGGGCCCACTGTATCTGAATCTAAGATGTCTCTATACGGAGTCTTTCAAGCATACGAGTCTTTAAAAAATCGACGTGATTACCGATAGCGCCCTCTAACTTACCTCTCAAACCCTGTAGACTAGTTGCATTCATCTAACTTGTCTTAGAACCTGTTATCAGAGAGTGGCCACATAATTTGCAAATTGTACTACATTCCTGCCAGAAACCCTACCGGATATTGATTCATGCACATACGGAGTTTGCTCTACGTCACTAGTCACGTGGTGTCTTCTGCGCAGGTCTACTTTCCTTTATCTCTTATCTGATCATGTTGATATCGCTGATAAGAGAAACATCCAGTTGCCGATTAAATTTGTAGCGTTTGTATGGTGGGCGTAGGTTAAGTTGCTCTGGCAAGCGGGAATACCCAGTTGATATAATTGTTCTTTAGCGTGCAAACAGAGTGTTTCTGTCCGCATAGCCAACAAGAGTGTATGAGTCCGAGTATTTATTGCGAGGGTGATTATGAATTAGCTTATAGGTATATTTCCGATTATATGTTGTGATTAGCTATCTTTTTAGTGTAAGTCATGTTTATATTTAATTTAGCAGGTTTTCACTATGTAAATACAGTTTTCAGTTTTATGACTTGTATTAAATTAAAATTTTAGTTAGTTATTATTGTAAAAAAATTGTTTTAGTTTTTTGAATTTATTTAAAGGACTAGCTTTAGTAATTTATGAGTTTATTAAAAGGATGTCTTTGTAAAATTTAAGTAGATAAAAAAAAATTGAGTGTGAAATTTTGTATGTTTTAATTTATTAACACGATTTTTCATTAATAATTTTAGTTTTTGGCTTTATCCTAAATAAAACAATATTTAGTTTATTCATTCTCAAAAATTGTTCTCCTACACAATAACTTCTAACAATAACTCCATTTTATACGTGACACCTCCCATTCATCTGCAACCATGGCCCTACTCATTTCCACTGCTCCCGCAATTTATCAACACCTTAAACATCACAAATCCCAATAGCTATGCCTGCTAAGACTACAATGCCTACCCTTTGCATAATATGTTTCACAGGCAAACTTCCCAACCTTTCAATGATTCCACTTATTTCCCTAAACTAGGTATAAAATATTATTAATCGTTGGTGCTTAAACTTTGATATATGTTGAATTTAGGTGTATAATGTCCCGTCGATCAGAAGAATAAAATTCATAACATGTATTTATTACGTGTGTGCATAGATATCCTATACCAAAGTTCCAATTGCGTTTGTAAAAATTAAGATCATGTGTGTTATGTAGTAAACATCTTCATCCATTAAGTCCCCATTTTTGAATCGTAGAATGATACACGTGTCCCCACAATTCGGTATCCCCTTAGCAGCCTCCCTGGTTTTATCTTATCGGCAAAACTGGCCAACTCTTATTGTACCCGCGCTCTGTAGAAGCCTCAAAGGCACTTTCTTATCTCAATTTCTTATCAGCTCAACTGTACTAGGGATATGCACGTGGGTTGTTTCTGTGCTGTCATTGTTTTGCGAATTTTATGTGAGTATTTTTATGTATTATTCACTCTCTCGCGTGTACAAGTACTAGGGTAAGCTTGTAATATTTTTTCTCTTAAATATTTAGTTACATATAAGTTGATACACCGTAATTACTAATTGAAAATAATTTACTGCGGTTCTTAATAGTTTGCACTTTTGATGTGTACTCGCTTAGCTTTAAGCTGTGAGTTTTTTTGTCTCAATGCATTGATCCTTTTCTGTCATTTTGGTGCTTTGCGCAAAATTTTTAGTCGGGGTAATCCAGTAGTGTAATTGACTAGCAATAGGCATTATCGGTAGAAGTACTTTATGCAGTTTGTTATACAAAAACTGGGGTTTGAGGGCTTTCCTACCTAACTAGCACAAATAAGGCCATGTCCACGCCCGCCGCCCTCACTCCCCTCCTCAGGCCCTCCAACTCTTTCCTCACACCCCTATACGATCCTACCTAATTCTTCTGCTTTGCTAACTAATCTTTATTCCTACATAAAATGGCAGTGTGAATCCTGCGTAAATTCGTTATAAGAGAAAAAAATTACTTTTAAAGCGCGATCCTTAAACTATCCTTAACCCCACATCGTTCGTTTTGTTTTTTTTAGTGGCTCCCCAAATTACCCCCCTACTCACCTAATTTCCCCCGCCATAATGATCGGTATTAAGACTCGCGCTCTCGAGAAACTGTCGCTAATGTTCGGGCACACGCGGCCTTAGGAGATAATGCTATTTTAAATCATACTCCTCACGCCCTCCCTCGCCCCCCTCTTTCCGGTTCTTGCTAGCCCGCATACATAGCATGTTGGTACCCTCTTGTCCAGGAGACTCCGCTGCCGCCCCTAGAACTTGCCTGGCCCTTCACGTAAGTAAAAACCTTGTATTTTTTAGTTCTAAGTAATGATTTGCGATTTACACTATCTAAGTATTGAAAGATATTTATGTACATGCATATAAAACGTCATGCCATTGTGCTAAAAACGGATCTTCAATTTTTATTTCCAATAGTTCAACTTTCTAACAATAGTACTATCTAGTCTAAAAGTTTTGTGCTAGTTATATGCTCACCTTTCTATTAAAATAGGTTAAGTGCATACCCACTCAAAAGGTTGATTCATGTATAAAATTATGCTTTCATAGTCAAACTGAAATAACAATCTAACGCCATTTGCACATAAACAATCGAACTCGTATCGTATTGAAATTCTATAAATCAAGTTACTCTACTTGTGATATACAGTAAAATATTTTGTAGGATTACTAAAAATGTAATTTTTTTCTCTAATTGATCTATAGAAAATATAAACTAGTTTAATCGCTGCCTAAAAATTTATCAAAAATGTTTGGTAAGAAAAAACACTGTTTAGATAAATACTTGTTGTTTGTGCTTTAAAGGTAAACCTGCACGCGGGTGTATCTGCTTAGGATGAGGGGTGCCTTGGTAGGAAGACTTTCTAAGGGGGGATCTAACGCGTATTCATGCATTTCGTATACAAAAACTTGGGTTTTTGGGATATATGGCTAAAGTGTTTTCTCGCAATAGAAATATAAGACTATATCATTATTGTAAAAATTTCTAATAATCTTTCTAAAAATCTAGTATAATTTTCTCACTTGCCTAACTGTAGATTAAATTTGTAGAAAATGTATGGGTATCCTAACCTTCCTTTAATGGTTAAACGGCTACTTAACAAAATACGATATACAAAAATTAAAACTCTTGATTAAAATTTTTTTTCTTGATAAATTAAAAAACACTTGATTAAAATTTTTTCTGATAAATTAACAAACACTTGATTAACAATATATTTGTTGTAAAATTATTTAACTTAAAATTAAAACCTTGGTATAAAAAAAAATAAAAAAAATTTGTTGTAAAATTCTTTCACTTAAAATATAAAACCTTGGTAAAAAAATTGTTGTAAACTTATAAAATTTGGTAAAAAAATATTTGGTTGTAAAATTATTTAACTAAAATTAAAACTGGTTAAAAAAACACAAATATTTGTTGTAAAACTTATAAACTTAAAATTAAAATCTCTTTGATTAACAAATAAATTTAGAAAAATATTTAACTTAAAATTAAAACTGTTTAAAAAATAAAATTTAATGCTTGATTAAAAAAAATATTTGTTTAGTAAAATTAATTATGTAACTTAAATTAAAGTTCGTAAGACCTCCTGGGGATGTTGTTCATTTCTTTGCTCCACATAGTTAATTATTATTTAAAGAAACAAAAACAACAACGCATCCTCTGTGCTACGCCCTGTCTCCATTCATGCGAGGCTAAGCGTGATGGGGAAAGGCACAGTAAGAATTTTTATTTGAAATGAAGGCGGTAGACGAATTCTAACCGGGCGGCTGGTGGGTCCTCATTTTTATAATAATATTTTTTATTTCAGGTTTAATTCATATAGCTTATTTAAAATTAATGTCAAAGTCGCTTATTTTGATACTAAATGTTAAAGTCCCTTATTTTTCATGAGAGAATGCATCGCATATCTTGTAAATTTTTCCAAGTCCCCTTATTTGTAAAATATGTGAAAATCTGAAAAAAATTACAAGTCCCCTTATTTGAAAAATTTGTTAAAGTCTGAAAAAATTACAAGTCCCCTTATTTCAAAAATATCTTAAAGTCTGAAAAAATTACAAGTCCCCTTATTTGAAAAAAAAGAAAAAAAATCTTATCAGTCCTTTGAACATCCGGTCTTAGCATCCGCTCCCCACATCCGGTCCGACCACGCCCCCCTCTCTCTCTCTCTCAGCCCAGGGAAAGCAGTTATACAGTTGCCCACAATTAACATGGGCTGCCCCTGAGCAGAACCCCCATTTATCTACTACTAGTGATAATAAATCCATATTTTTTCAGGTCTTAGCTTGAACCACTGGGCATATATGTTATTGAAACTTTTTTAGAATGTATTCTGAAATCTACAAATTCGATCTAGAAAATGTATTCTTATATCTACAAACTAGGTCTAGTGAATATATTCTGAAATCTTACAAACTAGATCTAGAGAATGTAGTCTGAAATCTACAAACTAGATCAGGAAAATGTAGTCTTAAATCTACAAACAAGATCTAGATTCTGAAACGTGCCAACAAGTGCATTTTTGATTAAATGCTTCAGCATTTGGTTTTTATAATTGAATGACTGTATATTCGGTGTTCGGAGATCGCGCTGAGGTCTGATAAAAATGCGTTACAAATTCGCATTATCTCCGAAAAGGTATGGGTCGAAACACACAAAAAAAGCGTGTCAGATTGAAATTTTTTAAAGCACAAAGAGTACACAAAAACTCGGCTGTTCGAGCCTCGTCAGGGGAAGATCCCCCTGAACCCCCCCCCCCCCCCCCTAATTTTTTAGTTTCATGATTGCCATATTTAAAACGATATTCATTGACTTTGTCATTTTATCGCTCATCTTTCGAGTATTTCGCCAGGAAACCCTATGTTGAAATTTTTATGAGTGTAACCACCTATTTATAGAAAAATACATGGGATGCCTATTCTACAGTGTAACAATAGATTAAAGCTGTTGTGAACTAATAGTATTTAAATATATGTAAAAAATACACGGGAAGCCTATTGTACAGCTTACGAAATAGTGTAACAATAGATTAAAGCTGTTGTGAACAAATAGTATTTAAATACATGTAAATTTATTTCGCATTTTTGGGACACATTTTTCAATAAAGGGTGTTGAGAGATAAAATGACATAGTCATTAATACTAGTGTTAAAAACAACTTTACATAAGCGATATACAAAATTATGAATCTAACAAACGTTCACATAGTTTATTTTTCTAGAATTTTTCCGTAAGAATATGACATCCTATTCCTAAAAGATTAAGTACTTGCATATGTTTACATTTTTCTGAAAGCCCAGAAAACCTGCAGCTGTGCCTCCAGTAATTAGTGTACGATCCCTGGATTGCTTTTGTCAAGGAGGGGGGGAGGAACCGTATTAATCAAGCAGCCAAGCCATCCTCATTTCAATTTCTATTAGATGTGTTTGCTATCGGCAACAAAAGTATCGACAGATGGCCAGTATGATGGTCCGGCAGCCCTCGTTTGGACATTTCTGCCAAGCGACGTCACCCTCCTCGTCCTGAAATGAATGCTGTTGTATACTCAGCAGAGTCACAAGCTGTTGCCACTGTTCCAGTGACAAATATCGACTAGGGGGCTTGCTTTTGTTCCGGGGGAGAGGGGGAGACAGGCTATGATGGATCGCCGACGGGGGAGGGTGGGTGTGAGTGTGTGTGTGTGGAAATCGGTGTTTTTCGATTTGTGACAGATGACCGATATGGAGATTGTTGTCGGGGTGGGATCATGATCTTATATGTATTAAAATCGAGATCCAAAGCTAACAAAAGATTTATTCTCCCTTCAGTGCGTACCACTCTCCCGAGAATCCGTCTCATTTAATTCGCTCTTTTGTGATGGGGGAAAGGGAAAAGAGAAAAATTGTATCATTAGTATTAGAAGAACAAGCATCTAATATTCAATAATCTGTGTTTTATTAGGTGTACCGAAAGTAATGCCGTTATTTTCGTCATATTAATATTTTGCCTGGCCAAAACTACTTAATAATACGAAATTTGGCCCGTGTGTGAGTTTTTTTTTTCGTAGGTGCTAGATTGGCGAGCATTTTCCAAAATTCATAACTTATGAAAGATTAGGGGGGGGGCGTTTCTTTTCACATGCGTGATCTGAAAGATTGAGAGAGATCCATAAAATTCTTGCTGTAAAATACAATACTCACGAATACCTAAAAATCGATTTCACAACTTTTTCGAGTACAATCTTCCAAGAAGGGTAGGACATGGAGAAAGAGGGAGAGTGACCAT
>JAWZYV010001875.1:0-29475 GCA_038373885.1 Cheiracanthium punctorium | reverse complement strand
AAATAAATAAATTTCAACTTAATATCAAACTGACCTGGTGCATCTGGCTTTGGACAGCAATCAGGTTTTTGATCCCAACAAGTGCTAAATGCATTTCGATGAGGGGCTGCTGTACAAGATAATCATATTCCATCCACAGTATAGATCCATGGAGTGAACACATTCACTGTAAATAACAGGTTTCAAATTAAGTGATCAGGCTCCATTAATGTGGCTGCAAACAGGTTGAAAATATTTAAAAGGAAATTACATCCTCTAGACCAGTGGTGCGCAAACCGGGGGTCGCGAGAAAATTTTTCGGGGTCACCAAATTCAAAAAGAGATCCAAATTTATGAAAAATCTACAATTATTCATTTCAAATAACTGAAATAATACAAGAGAAGAATCTGACAATTATTATTTTACGAGCGCGATATTCGCGATCGCTGTCACGGGGCTTCAAAACCACGTTATCATGCATAGTGATCTGCAAATGGATCATGCATAGTGATCTTCAAAATTATTTTCCATTAAAACAAAACATCGATCTCGATTGGATCCAGAGGATGACTTACGACTTGCGATTTCCAATACAGATTCGAACATGGAAGCAATCATGAGCTCTTTGCCAGCACATATTTTACATTGACTCTTTACGATGTACAGGGTTGCCACTCAATTTCTGAAAAAAAATTCCCTGACTTTTACAGGTTTTTCAGACCATCATGTGGTAAAAATCCAGACTATTTTTTATGTTTATGATGTCAAATTTGTATATTTTCTTAGATATTTTTAGCTTCCCAAAGTAAGGTTAAACGTTGTTTGTTTACAAACACTGATTTTCCAATCCAAATTACATGATTTTCCAGGTTTTGGGCTAAAATTTGCAATTTTCCCTGACTTCTCCCTGACTTTTTTTGCCAAAATGAAATTCCCTGACTTTTCCAGGTTTTCCCTGACCAGTGGCAACCCTGATGTAAAGTTTTTTTAAAACATTTATATCCATATGCATAAATAAAGCTTTGTTTTATAAAATTATGTGTTGTTTCATTAACTGATTTTTATGATGTTACAACTTTTATAACATTTTTAGGGTGGTTTATAAGTTTGGTATGCTATTTTAAAAACTCACTATTTCAGTCGATGACGTCACGACACTCTTAAAAACACCCTGTAAGAGCCACTCCCAGAAAGAATTTCAATGTAACTTCGTTTTCAATTAAACAAAATGTCTACTGTCTATCCAGGGGTAGCAACAAAATTTTATTCAAAATAGGGGGTCACGACAAAATGTTACACAAATTAGGGGGTCGCAGATGAAATTAGTTTGCGCACCACTGCTCTAGACTACAGAACCCATTCATGTTTTCTGACATACCAATGAAATCATAAAAATTAAATTAACCAGCAGTTTAATTCTGAAACATTCACACCTGTGAAGATTAACCCATTTGTGCCCAGATATTTTTGTGACTTTCTTCGATTTTTGCTAATACCAGCAATAATAGATAAATTTCTGATATGAACTTCTTGCACAAGGGATGATTTCTTTTAAAATCATTTTCTGTAAATAATTCAAGTGGCAACATCCTACTAGTCATGTTAAAATATTGTGCAGAGTTGAGTTTCAATACTCGTGAATAAAGGCTAGGAAAAAAAAAATAATAATTTTTTCGACTGATAGTGAAAATGCTCTTTAAAAAAGGGACACTAGGCATCAATGGGTTAACCTGTAACAGAGTTTTCTGTTCCAATATATAAAAAATTTTGAAATTATACAAAATCATAAAAAAAAATCAGAACTGATTAAATAGATGCAATAATAATGATGAAAAGAATATCAGCTCCAGACTACAATAATTTATTAGCTGTCTAATTTTAAAAGCATAGTAAAAAGTTAAAAATGAATAAAAAAGATTCATTTAATCAGTTTTCTTAATGCCTATGAACATTCTCTACCTTAAATCTATAATCTTTCATTCAAATACATTCTATCAAAAAGACAACCGTGGATTCTACCAAAAATTCTACTCCAACAAAATGTTTTAGTAGAATTTCAGATGAAATTATACGAAATAATGAAACAAAAATTTATAAAATATTTGTAAAAATGATATAACATTAATATTTTTTTTATAGATATGACAGCAATCTCAAATATTTTAATATATGACAGTTACTTGCATTAAAAATATAGAAATTTTCATTTAGATAAAAATATATTTAAGGCTTCAGGGAAGAAAATATTCAAAAAGATAGCTTCCACAATGTTCTACAATAAAAATCTGTAATTCTTGAGAGATAGTCAGTGTTTTGAGAAAGATGCGACTATTTTAGCCATAGAAAACTAATTTTCATGTTCTTAAAATTTTTAATTCAGCAGAGGGAT
This sequence comes from Cheiracanthium punctorium, assembly GCA_038373885.1. Lineage (NCBI taxonomy): Eukaryota > Metazoa > Arthropoda > Arachnida > Araneae > Cheiracanthiidae > Cheiracanthium > Cheiracanthium punctorium. Next base: position 27,106 of record JAWZYV010001875.1, on the reverse strand, counting down.
TATAGTGTCATATGGAGAATAATAATAAAAAAAGGTGCACGGTAGCATACAAAGTACAGCTTTAAACCTTAAACAGACAACTACATCTGTTTGATATATTTTGTAGAACCTATATTTCTACATTTCCCCCCCCCCCCCTTTCTCCTGAAATAATTTTGAATTTCAGGAAAAACCATGATAAAACAATAAAACAAATATCATTAAATTTGATTTTTTACTTGTGCATAAATCTTTACCTTTGGTTCATCAAATAATATATTTACCTTTGGTTCACCAAATAAAACGGTTACAAATACGTAAAAATTATAAAATAAGCAATTGCAAAATCAAACAAATCTTACAGTTTCTGTAAGCAACTGTCTTTATTTTCTTTTAACTTCTTTTTGGGAATATTTGCAGTTTCTCAACCAAACAACTCTGGTGAATTTGGTGAAGTGACTAGCTTACAAAGCTCTCTTTCCAGCAAATATAACATTCATTTCATCATGGTTCTTTGAGGACACAATATTAATGGGACCCAACCTATGGAGAAAAATATATATTTTCTCCATAGGTTGGGTCCCATTAATATTGTGTCCACAAAGAACCATGATGAAATGAATGTTATATTTGCTGGAAAGAGAGCTTTGTAAGCTAGTCACTTCACCAAATTCACCATTCACACACACACACACATATATACATATATATATATATATATACAGGGTTCCCACACTTTTTTGCAGTATGAATTCCAGGAGTTTTCCAGGAGAAAATATAATTTTTCCAGGAGTATACATAAATACCTTTTCTAACCAAGCATCATCGAAAATGCTTTTTCCACCTGTCATCTTTAGGCAAATTGAAAAGGATGAAAATCTCAGGATGGTTTAAAATTTTACTACTGTCACAGGCGTACAGATTATTTCCAACACACTGCCGCAAATGGCAAGCTTTGTAAACATGTACCCCGTGTACCAAAGAAGAGATAAGAGCATACAGCTCATATACCCATCACGAGATACTTTCGCAGTGACGTAAGAGCTAGCAGTTAGCAATAAAAGAGTTTGAGAATGGCAACGGGTTCATTTCAGGAACAAAATTATTGGATATGAGGAGAGCAGGGACGAATGTCTACCACGAATCGCGCCATCATTTGAACTTTTTGGGGTAAGCTTTCAGCCCACTGAAGTCATTAGTACAATCCTTGTCTCCTAGTCTGTGGCAGGAATGTCAATAAGCATGGCGGTGAATTGTTACACTTGAAACACGAGTCAAAAAAAAATTTCGGCAGATCGCACTTGCAAAATTTTTTTTTTGCACTTTAAATTCTAGAAAGAAAACTAAAATAAACAATATTTCCAGGAGTCGATAGTAAAATTTCAGGAGTCTACAGAAAAATTAGTAAAATCCAGGAGTTTTCCAGGGCCCTTCATGTTTTAAACCAAAATCCAGGAGTTTTTAAGGATTTCCAGGAGGTGTATGAACCCTGTATATATTAGAGATAGACTAGGAGAAGGCAGGGGATGGTGATGATAGAAATTAAGAAATAAAAGAGAGGGTATACCTCTAGTATGTATAGGTCCAGCACCGAAGGAACAGCATTATCAGTCAGCTCATACGTTTCTATATTAATGAAATAATCAGAATTACTTCCACCTTGACACTAAAAAAAAAAAAAAAAGAATGTTTAGAAGTTATTAAAGAAAAGAGTACTCAAATTTCATATTACATGACTGAAAAAATAAACAATGCTAATTTAAATCCAAGTGAAATAAATAATCGTAAGTGATTATCATGCAATTAGCGTGGTTACGTGTCCTAAACTGAAATGTTCTAGGTGAAGAACAAATTGAATAGATACTCCTAGAAAAATAGTTGCCATTTTTCTCAAAATAGTTGCTTTTTGGCTGTTTTTACATGTAAATCATAATATAAGTCGTCATAGTTGCCTATTTTCAATTATAGTAGCAGTCTCCTTTAAGTCGCCAGTGGGCACCCTGCTTTAATAACTAGGAAGCAGAAAGAAATCTGCGGCAAAATAACAATAACAATTCTAGACTTCTGCTTTGTAAATTAAACTGATCAGATTAAATGTTGCCACCCAAACAACATATTAAATACCTATAAAATTTCCCCGAAATATAAATAAAAACAATCAAAGAATAACCTAATAAAATGATATACCTGAAAAGGGCTTTCTCAGCTCCAAGAACCTTAACAGTTGAAGGAAGGAGTTTTGTAAGATTTACCAAAACTGCCAGCATGTGCAATAAGTCAAACACCAACCTAAAAAAAAATATATATTAAATTAAAAAACTGTATAAAAGCTTAATTGTTTCATTCTAGGTCCAAATTTAGTACACAGGAGATATATTTTAATCATAAAACGGTCATAGCATTACTTTTAACAGGGTGTCTACCAAATTTAAAAGTGTCATTTATCAATCTTAACTTTCCATAGATCTTTTAAAACATTCCTTGACCTGCACGCTATAATTCAGCTTTCTAGTACTTTCTTTTGCATACTTAGTAAACTGCTTTAAAGTTATCGGTAAAGAAATACTTAAATGAAAATACTCATTTACCAAAAAGATGCAAAAAGACTAAATTGTCAGCTACGAAATGCAGATCAGCTATATTACGTACTGTTGAAAAAGCAGAAAATAAATAGTGAAATTCCAAAATCCATGGAAGATTCTCATCCCTGCATACTACTATTATTGTCAAAGTACTTATGTTTAAAGCTCAGAATGTCAATGATTGCATTGAATTTTTCATAATTGGATTTTTCCTTGGTTTTTTAGTATTATGGGCTTTCTATTTGTGCTACATAAATTTTATATATTAATAGTTCAAATGAGAAAGACATTTTCCAAATACTTAAAAAAAGTTTTCAGGTTTGATTTCCTTTTAAAATTTTTAAAACTTGGGTACGTTTGCCAATGGAAAAGCTTGTTAACAATTGAGTTTTCAAGTGGACTACCAAACCGATTCTTCATTTTCCCCAAGTTACTAGGTTAGCTTGAAAAATAATTTTTCTTTTCAATTGGACAGGCTGTAAAGTTGGATTAGTTAAATGGTACTTGAAAAAAGAAAAAAATGGCAGTGTTATACAAGCATCCAAGCTTAAACGAGACAGTAAAAAACAAGCTAACTCCATGTTAGACAAATGACTGAATCACACTTATGAGTATTAAAAACTAAATTTGAGAATTTGATTAAAAAATCTTACCATTTCTCCAATTGAAGCAGCTAGATTAGTAGCAACATTATACATTTTGTTTTTCAAATACTCTATCAATTCCTTTTGGCGATTCATAAGAGAATTTACATTGTCACATTTTCCATATTAAGAGTTGATATTTCCATACCTAGAATATAAGAGTTTCTGCATTGTATCATTTGAATATCTTTTCACGCATAATTACAGTCAACACTCCACTATAAGACATAATGTACACAAAAACCAGAATTAATTATTAAATCAGTATTTTAAAAATTACAATTTTCTTAGAGATTAAATTTTAAAAAAGTACTCATACTTTATTTTATTTTATATTAAAAACGAATACGAGACTGCATGCTTGAATAAAATTTCATTTAAAAGAAATGTAAGGAATTAAAACAATGAGATATTTAAATATTAATGAGTACAATTTTTTAACTTAAATTTTGGTTATAAAAAAGCAGTTACTTTAAAAAAGTGTTTATTTTGCTGTGTTGATAATTTTCAGCAGATTGCTTTCTGCATTTAAGGTACCATGTACTTTAATAGACTAGATTTCAGTTAAAATTATATATAGAATAGACTATTATATATAGACTAGTCTATTATATATAGTCTAGTTTATATAGACTAGTCTATATAGACTATTACATATAGACTAGTCTATTATATATTATTATAGACTAGTCTATTATATATAGACTAGATTTCAGTTAAAATTAATGGAAGCTTCGTTCAACACACTCAGAGGGCTAACTTACTATTTCATAAAAACAACCAGACAAGCAGAGTTGGGCAAAATACACTGAAAATGTATTTGATGCAAAATACATTTATCCAAAAACAAATACAAAATACTTCTTGAATTAAAAAAATACAAAATACATAAAAATACATGTAAAATTTTTAAAGCATTTGAATTGAGAAAAAGCTAAATTTTCCAAAGATCTCAGTTTGTTTTATTTAAATGCATTTTAATAAGAACAAAAGCAATCTTAGTAGTTGTGTTAAGGAAGAGGTGCTTTTTTTTTTTTTTTTTTTTTTTTTTAAACGCCGCCTTTCAAAATTTTACCTTATAATAGCAATAACATCCGAAATAGACCATTTCTGAGAAATTGCAGTAATACTCAAAATGCAATGAAAGCTATGCAATTTCAGAATGTGAACAATGAATAGTGGTTTGTTTCAAAATCTTCATTAAATAAATTTATAAAAATTTTAATTTCCAAAAGTCTCAGAGCGTAAAATAAACCTCTATATATAATATTTATTAATTTCTGTTGAATGTTTGAATATCAATACTCGGCTAAATCACAGCCTAAAAAAAAATCAAGTTTTATCTTTCAGTGAGTTGTCGAATTTCTCGTTAATTTAAATATCTTGCCTATTATCTAAGTTTTTCAGCTTCCACATAACTGACACAGCTCCTTAACTTTTTCCTTTCCATCAACTAACAAAATTCTGAAACATTTTAAATTAAGAATTGCACAAAATGTTTCTAAATCAGCTAGAATGGACATTGGATTCACCCCCATCCTAATACGGGAAGCTGTCGTTCTAATGGCGTGGAATTTGGAGCGTTTTACTCCATATGTAACCGAATGCTTCTTAAAACCCCTTAAAAAGTCCTCCACTTAAGGCATCTCACCCACCCTATATTTTTCTCTTAACCACAATAACCAAGAATCCATCATACTACTTCAGAAATACTCACAGCCTTAAAGAATCTAATAAATACTACCCAAAAATGTTTCCGTGCTTACGTATTATCCTGGCAGTCATTCCCACCAAACTATTTTTTCGTCAAATGTGCTGCCAAACTGTTGACAATCATATTCTAAACCATCAATAATTTCATGCACCCGGCATTTATCTTGGCAAAAAAAAAAAAACTCGTCTTGGAGACCGCTGGTATAATACCTAAGTACCAATGTGGTTACTACTTTTGGTTTAATATACAGTGGGAATCTACAACAAACATTCCTAGACCAAATATACTGTTTCTGTTTTAAAACAGGAGTATGAAAAGCTTTTCTCTCCCTTTTCTCTTAAGTGAAATTTAAAGATTACAAGAGAGCCTAACACTTCTTCAATGACAATACTGCATATAATTCCGGTGCAGCTCATAAATTACACCGAGAGAGGGGAAAAGTAAAAATCAGCAATTTTATGATTTTAATTTACACATGCTATCTGAGCAATCTGTGGTGTTACGATTGATTTAATGTCAGAATACAAAATGTATCTTTTACAAATGTATTTTGCAAATACATGTATTAGCGATACTGCCCAACTCTGCAGGCAAGCCACTTTCAGACTTTGTAGACAAACTCAAGGTATGGGCATGTCCACATTTATAAATACCTCGCCCAATGGGTATTTACCCAAAATAAATAATGAGAAATTCTCATCCGGTTTTTTTTCCCTCAATGAAAACCCTATCTTAGACATGAAATTACTGTTGATACCGTAAGTTTTAAGAAAAGGCTGCATACTTTATGAAAATAAATAAATAATCACTTCAAGTCCAATGAAGAATTTTTTAAAAAAATCATTCAAGTTATTTAGGATTTTGGCTTCAGCCCTGAATTTCCAATTACAAAAAAATTTCTAATGATATGATGTTTTATATTTAAGCTGTATATTTTAAATAAAATTATCACTTTTTAGGGTAATACTGCACACAAAAAAATTCAATTTAAAAACTTTTTCCCCCCATTCAAGATATTACATTTACACATGCACACAAAAAACAGATCATGTTTATACACTGCTGGCCATCGTAAATGCAACACCCTGAAGGAAGCATGCAAATAATATGAAATTTACAACATGCATTAGCTGAGGTGAGATATGCAAATGATTAGAATTTCAGCGCAGACGCACATCAAGCGCGCCTGTGGCGCCACCTCAAAGCGCTATTTAAGGCTTGGAGATTTCGACGGTTTCAAGTACAGCAATTGTGTTTTTCTTGCTTTTTTTTCAAAAAAAAAAAACGATAAATTATGCCTCGTAGGAAACAACGATCATCTTTTGATCAAGTATCCGAGTTTGACAGAGGAAGGATAGTGGCATACCGAGATTGTGGGTTATCTTTCAGGGAAATCGGTCGTCGTATTGGACGAAACCAAACAACTGTGATGCGGATATGTGATCGTTGGGTGCAGGAGGGTACGACGGACAGACGTGATCAACCGCATCGACCTCAGTGCACCACGTCACGTGATGACAGGCAGATTGTACGCATGGCAGTGACGGACAGCTCAGTCACATCACGAACCATATCACAGCAGATTCAGTCTGTAACGCATCATCCAGTGTCTGCGCGTACCATTCGACGTCGTTTACAGCAGAATGGTCTGTCCGCAAGACGTCCGTTGCTTTGTCTACCTCTGACGCGGAACCACAGACGTCTCCGCCGCCAATGGTGCGATGAAAGAAGGATGTGGACGACAGAATGGAATGAAATTCTCTTTACTGACGAGTCACGCTTCTGTATGCAACACCACGACGGTCGGATTCGAGTCTGGAGACACCGTGGAGAGAGGATGCTGAACAGCTGCATTATGCACCGTCACACTGGTCCTGCACCGGGTATTATGGTATGGGGCGGTATCGGATATCTCTCTCGCACTCCTCTAGTACGCATTGCCGGTACTTTAACCAGCCAGCGCTACATCTCCGAGGTGTTGGAGCCAGTTGTCCTTTCTTACCTTCAGGGCTTGCCAACAGCCATATTTCAGCAGGATAATGCACGGCCACATGTGGCACGCATTGTCCAAGGGTTCTTCGTCAATCACCAGATTGAATTGCTTCCCTGGCCGGCGCGCTCTCCGGATCTTTCGCCGATAGAAAACATGTGGTCCATGGTTGCTCAACGACTGACCCAGAGTTCATCCCCAGCTGTCACACCAGATCAACTTTGGCAACGTGTGGAAGCTGCTTGGTCTGCTGTACCCCAAGAACACATTCAAAGTCTCTTTGAATCAATGCCGAGGCGTGTGGCAGCTGTGATCTCCAACAACGGCGGCTACTCTGGGTACTGATTTTGGCAGGAACCACGCTTCATAGAATGCTGTAAATTTAATCATTTGTTACTTGGTCAACATGTTATCTACACAATAAATTTTGTTGTGATATCTCTTGTTTTTCTTGGTGTTGCAATTTGGGTGGCCAGCAGTGTATGTTAAAAACTTTTAAAGTATTGAATATTACAATTATCTCTAATGACAAAGATAAATTCTTAAATTATAAAATAAATTTGAATCTATACTCCCTTACCAGGAATGGAATAATTATGGTCAAGTGATGAGAACTACACCAGTTAAAATTGTAAATGATGGCAACGAAAAATTAAAGAAAAACAAAATGTGAAAGTATTTTTTTTTAAATAAAAATTTTTACACTTACCTCTGATCACTTCTACAATTCCTTTACATGAAGAACACTTGATTCCTAATATTTCAGGTTATGGCTGTTGCCAGCTTCAATTCTATAACACCAAATACAACTGGATGCTACTTAGATTTAGGTAGATTGCTTTCCAGAAAGAGTAGCAGGTTCAAGTAAAATTCCTACAATTCAGAATGAATTACATTTATTAACATTCAAACTGAAAGTGCTTGAAATGGATGAATGTCTCTAAAATTGCCATTGACCATAATGTATTGGAATTATTTTGAGTGTTACTGCAGAACTATGAATGATAAAGCCACCATTTTCGACGGAGAGATTCATTTTGTAATCTTTAACAACATGTATCACTTTTGATTTGTGTGGAATGGCCCAATACCTCTAAAATATGCTTTAATGAAATTTTGCCCATAGAACAATGCTTGAAAAATCTTGTGTAGCCCTGTAAATAAACTATCCAGTTGACTGAAACCAAAAAGGGAGGTGGTACAACTAGATGTTATGATAATCTAACATAAAATTTCAATATTCTATGACTTACAGTTTTTGAGATATATGATTTACATACATACGTACAGACGTTAGGGAAAAACTGGTCAAAATGGATTATATATTCATTTATATGGACAGGTGTCACAGTCTGTTGTATTTTTTAAAAATTCCTACCTCTATAAATAATAGAGTAAAACCTTCTGCTGCTTCAACATTGTTAAATGTTCTTTTGGATGTTAAAGTTTCGCTTATCAAACTATTAAAATACTAGGCTATATAAATAAAACTGATGAAGGTAGGAATAAAAAAAAAATAGAACTGACTGCGACACCTGTATGGACATATATACATGTGTATGATGCGATATCTTGCAAAAACTCTTAAAAGTAAATTCAGAGGTAGTCAAATTCTATTCTTTGTCGAAATCTGGATGACAAAATTTTTCGTGATCCTTTTACTTCGTACAAGGAAGTAAAATGCTTCTTTATATGTATTTACTTAAAGTTTAGCCCATGAATTCAGGGACACCCTGTATATGCATGCACATCTTGGGTGCACAACCCCTGGAAAAAATTCTGTCTGCACGCTTGCTAGCTGTGCCATCATATTTTCAAGAAATTTAATTTGCAAAGAAACCTATAAATAGACATTTGGAATTGTGCCATTACATCCATCAGTTAGCCTTTAATATTGTTAAGACTAAATTATATAAAAAGCTGAAAGTGGTTGCACATAATACAATTATTGTTATTGCATGTGAATTACATATCTATTAAGTTTTATTTCTGAAAGCTTCGCTTTTAAATTCGTAAAATAAGTCAGAATAAAATCAGTCAATTTTGGTATGCTTCTGATATAATCCACTATGGACAAAATTATTTCATTTGCATACCAAAGCAATATTTTATTTACAAACGCATACTATCCACAACTAGATACTTAGTTGTCTATACTCTTTGTATAAACAGTTAAAAATTTATTTGAACTAATTTTTTTAAATCTGTATCTAAAAAATTCTGATTTAAATAAAATAAACTGGATTAATTTTTTTTTTTTTTTTTTTTTTAAACCTTCTCCAGTAATGGAATCCAAGTTGTTTAGTTATGCACCTTTTCATTTATACATAATTTTACATCGTTTCCCTGAAAGACATGTAAATTGTACTTCATAATTTCTCATTTTTAAAGTTTAATGTGATTTATTAGCATGTGTTTCTACAGCAATTTGTTTAATATTCACTTACCTCACGTAAAACTTGAATACAGCCAAACTGAGAATCCCTGCTTTATGACACTCATGTGATGGCACTTTTAAATACTGGAATTTCTTAGTCTGAAAAGAGAAAGGCTTGCCCGGCCACTGCCAGTTTAGAATTGGATAGTCACTTTCTCCCCAACAGCATATTATGGGAGAAAAGTGACAACCCTATTCCTCTATTAAAACATATTGATGTGAAGATTTGAAGCTATTAAGACAAACAGTTTTGTATATGGCAAATCACTTTTTAAGGGTTGTTAAATAGTGGCAAGGTAATAAATGTTTACACTACATCTGGAGAAAATCATCTGAAACTCCAGAGCTTTAAGATTTGGCCAATGAATAAATGTGAAAAAATTGTATAACATACAAAAATTGGCCATGATTCAATAAAAGGGTTATTGCTTGGGTAAAAAGAAAACAATAATAATAATGGGGAGTTTTGTTTAATGACAGGTCCCCTTAGCCTACTGTCAATTGGTTAAATAAAAAAAGCACAAAAGAAATCATTAAATTATAAAACTAAAGGCTAGTGCTACTTGCACGAATGAGAGATAATCTCTATCTCTGCTAAATAAATAAAAAGTGCAGCTCGCACTCATGATAGAGAAGCATTTTTACATCTATCAAAGTAATTGAATGGATAAATAAAAAATACAAAAATAAAAATAACTACACAAATAATTAAAAAAAAAAGATCTTTTTACACAAGCAATAGCCTTTTTATTTCATCATGCCATTACATTTATGAAGTGCTATGGGTTGAGGAGGTGACCAGGTTCAACAGGAAAAAAAATGGGAAAACAAAAAACAGAAAAGATGGTACTTACATATTAGCGCATCTATCCTTTACTGAACAGCAAACACATTTCTACTCTAATGCACATAGCATACACAGTACTAATGTGCATAATCCAATATGAAATTTTATAATATCTTAAAAATTTAAAATTTAATATATACATTTAAAAATTTTGAATTTTAAATCACATTTAAAAATTTTATATACATTTTAAAATTTTGAATTTTAAATCCATTTAAAATTTTTATATACACTTAAAAATTTAATTTTATATACACTTAAAAATTTAATTTTATATACACTTAAAAATTTAATTTTATACACTTAAAAATTTAATTTTATATACACTTAAAAATTTAATTTTATACATTTAAAAATTTAATTTTATATACACTTAAAAATTTAATTTTATACATTTAAAAATTTAATTTTATACATTTAAAAATTTAATTTTATACATTTAAAAATTTAATTTTATACACTTAAAAATTTAATTTTATACACTTAAAAATTTAATTTTATATACACTTAAAAATTTAATTTTATATACACTTAAAAATTTAATTTTATACACTTAAAAATTTAATTTTATATACATTTAAAAATTTAGTTTTATATACATTTAAAAATTTAATTTTATATACATTTAAAAATTTTGAATATTATTAAAAACATTTAAAATTTTGAATATTATTAAAAACATTTAAAATTTTGAATATTATTAAAAACATTTAAAATTTTGAATATTATTAAAAACATTTAAAATTTTGAATATTAAAAACATTTTAAAAATTTGAATATTAAAACATGTTTAAACATTTAGTTTTAAAAACAGACATTTTAATTTTAAAAACCTTATGTGCATTTTAAGCGAATTTTTTTTAATTGCATGCATTACTTTTTATGCAAATAAAGAGCTATCTTCTACTAGGCAGTTGATGGGCTAATATGTAAGTACCATCGGCTGAACCCCCTTAAAAAAAAAATAACCACTTAACAGTTTTGTTGGAACACAATTACTGCTTTACCCTGAAAAGTAGGGCTGATGCTACATTTTGCTAGTTTTCTCCCCACTTTTTGTTAATGGCAAATAAAATAATTTTCTTCTTCAGCTTAGTTTTACTATATTAATTTTAAGAGTTAAATTTAAAATCAAAGAAATCTAAATGAAATAACAGGAATGCAGCAATAAATAAATGGTTCAGTTCTAATGGTTCCAGTATGCACGTGACGTCACAACTCCGCAGTTAATTGTTCTTCAGTTACTGAAGGGACAATTCAGAAACTTATATACATTTAAAAATTTGAATTTAAAAATTTGAACATTAAAAAAAAATTTGAACATTAAAAAAAAATTTGAACATTAAAAAAAATTTGAACATTAAAAAAAATTTGAACATTAAAAAAAATTTGAACATTAAAAAAAATTTGAACATTTTAAAAAATTTGAACATTTTAAAAAATTTGAACATTTAAAAAAATTTGAACATTTAAAAAAATTTGAACATTTTAAAAAATTTGAACATTTTAAAAAATTTGAACATTTTAAAAAATTTGAACATTTTAAAAAATTTGAACATTTTAAAAAATTTGAATATTAAAACCATTTTTGATAAAAATAACACTTAATCACGTGTTTGCATACAGTCTATAAAACAAAACTGTTAAGTGGCTATAGAAAAATTTTGAAAACAAAATTCTGGTTATTGTTATCGGATTGTTTCTGGATACATATTGTTGTGGCTATTGTCTATTGTTGTGGGCTATTGTCTATTGTTAGGGCTATTGTCTATTGTTAGGGCTATTGTCTATTGTTAGGGCTATTGTCTATTGTTAGGGCTATTGTCTATTGTTGGGGCTATTGTCTATTGTTTCTGGATATTGGATATTGTTGTTTCTGGATATTGATTTTGTTATTAAAAATATGGCCAGTTTAAAAAAAAAATTAAAGGAAACAGGGTGTCTACCAAATTGTTTGCGTGGAGATCTGTCTATTTAATAAGAATGTGAAATTTCCATTACATTACTTTGGCCTCGCTTTCAAGTAAACACAAGATATACAAAATCAATAGCCTGTGGTACTGGATTGGCAAACTGCCACAGTTTAATAATTTCATTTAAAAAATTGTTCAAAGTGACCTGCATTTACGGTAGACACCCTGCATTAAAGAACATCTGCAAGACCCAAGGGGGGTGGGGTGGGGGTGGAAAGGGTGATTCATCATGTGGCTCAAGAAAACATTTTAAACAGACAAGGTCTCAATAGCAACGACACAGCTTATATATACCTTTTAGAGGAGGGGGTTGATCAAGTTTTTTAAGTCTCCATTAAAAATAATTTTAATTTTAAAAACTTTTTTTACATTTCATTAAAAAATTGATTTTAAAAACAATTTCAGACTTTCAATTTTAAAAACGTTTAAATGTTAAAACTTTTTGGCAAACTCATTATTAAAAATTAATTTTTAAAATATTTTATATACATTTAAAAATTTAATTTTTTATACATTTAAAAATTTTATAAGCATTTTAAAATTTTATATACATTTTAAAATTTAATTTTATATACATTAATTTTACATACATAAAAATTAGTTTTAAAAATATTTTTTAACATTTGATTTAAAAAATATTGATTTTAAAAACAATTTTGTATTCACTTTTAAAAACGTTTAAATGTTTAATTTTTTTAGCAATACTATGATTATTAAAAATTAATTTTAAAACATTTTTTTAAAAATATTTGATTAAAAATTTTGATTTTAAAAACAATTTTAGAAATTCAATTTTAAACACATTTCAATGTTTGAATTTTTGCAAAACTGATGCAGCCACGAATCACCCTTTGAAAAACAAAAATGCAGTTAAAAACCAGACTTTCCTTTGATTTAGCTCAGGGTTTTAATCCTCACTTTTAGAGCCGGTCCTAGCATGAAGCAAATGGTGCAACCACACTGGGTGCCATCTCTATGGGACTGCTAAAATACCTTACTTTATAAAATGAACTCTTACATTTCAGTATTCATGTATTGTTGATGTTTAATGGCACAAGGTCCAAATAGGACATACTGCGCCAGACGATGTGTAAAATATTAAATACAAGGTTTAAAATATTAAAACAAGGCTTTTGCAGGTAAAAAGGTGTTGTAAAGTTAAAATCCAAGAAATCTAAAAACGATAAAAGCAAACTGTAGAAAGGTAAAATGTAGATAAAAAGTCTAGGACATCTGGATGGCATGTATTGTTGAAATTTCTTTTAACCCCTTCAAAAATTTTTCTAACTGCATATGTGAGGAAGGAAGGGGGGCACATTTTTGTATTTTGCACTACTTAGAAAAATATCTAGGACCGGCACTGCTCACTGCGTATTTTTTGCTGTTGTTGTGAACATCCATGAAAGGAAAACTATGCTAGGGCTCAACTAAAAGGGAAATGTGCCAGGGTTGTTAAAAACTCCGTTTTTCAGAAAAGCACAACTAAATGGATTTTTTTAGACTATTTTAAGCTGAAGACGGTCCATGGGCGCCCATAAAGGGAGGGGGGGAGATAGGGCACTTGCCCCTCCTGAACATATAGTATACTGTGTTATGATGCAGTGGCGTAGTTAGGGGGAGCAAGGAGGGGCATCTGTCCCCGAGCGCAGCATTAAAGGGGTGCCAAGTTACATATAAAAGCTACCTAATTGCATTTTGACAAATAAGAGCAGGGTGCAAAATCTTCAGTTGTTCCCGAGCATAGAAAAATCTATCTACTCCCCTGTTATGATGTCAACAAAAGTGCATCCCAAATTGAAATCCGAACTCAAACTGTTACAAATGTGAAATTTGCCCCACCCCCCTCTCTAGAAAATTTTTTCGAAGTATGCCCCTGCCTTAAAAAAAAAATTTATGGACACCCATGGATGGTGGGCTCAGCATGTAAAAAGTTTTCTTTGCAACTAAAACACTACTTAAAGCTTTTTTTTTTTTTTTTTTTTGTATTGCACTAAAAAAATAGTTAAATAAAAAATATTCAAATCAATTGGAATAATCAATTACTGATGAATATATAAATCTCAAGTAATTTTAATATTATAAAAGTAAGTGAATTGAAACAAACGAATGTTAAATTATGAATAAAAATTCTTGTGATAGACATTTTAAAAATCTGGAAAAGTTTTTCTGAAATTTACATTCTAAAACATTAACGGATGATTTTTTTTTTCCCCCCCCCCCTCTCCCTTTCTATCAAGCAGCAGGACAATGTCACCTGACAGGGTAAATGTCTGGATTAAATGTTTGGATTTTTTCTAGAAAAAAAAAAACCAACCCACTGGGTTTTTCAGGTTTAAGAAAACAAATATTGTATTGCACTAACAATATTTTTACAATTATATGGATACCTTTGTATCCACCCCTGCCCTCTCTGTTACCTCCGAGTCTGAAATAAAAAAGGCATTGCCACCATGGATGCAAATAAGGAAATACTCAGAATTACTAGATTCTTAGAATCAAAGTGATAACAAAAGGATTACAAATGTTAAGTGGGGACACAGCATCAAAGGCCAATGGAATTTGTGACTGTCCACCTGATTAGCCAGTTGTTGATCCAGGGAAGGGCCTAGGGAGCTTCAGCTTCCTCAAATTGTTAACGTGCAACATCGTGCTTTATTATACACTTTGGATAGGTAAAATTAACCTTTTTTAATAATTTATCCTCTAACAAAAATTTTTACAGTGGTTTAGACTAAAATTTTGCTTTACTTACATTTTGCCTGTGTCAAGTTCTCAACCTTCAAGGAGGGGAAAAAAATTATATAGCCTATATTAGTTAATGACATAAAAAGTTGGATTTTATAATGGGTTGGTACAAACTTATCCCCCCCCCCCATTTTAATGCCTAGACATCAGTTAAGGGGAAAACTAACTTGGCACAAGCTTTGTTTTTTTTAAATTTTTATTGAAAAAAAAAAAGAATTAATTTTTTTGTCTGTATCAAAAACGTTAAAGTTGAAATTTTGGAAAAACTCTGTTGGGTTTTTGTTTAATTTTATCTAGTAAACTTTTTTGAAAAAGTTGATATATATACATTCTAGACTTTCCTGGAATAACCTGAGCAGAATCTTTAAATTACAGTTTGACTTCTGATAATATTTTACTGAAATTCTTTTGTCCCCCAGTAAAATCTGGCAGCCCTATTTCACTATGACAAAATACTTAAATAGCTTGTGGATGACAGTGAGTAAAAGCACATGGACAAAAAAAACCTTAACTAATTACACTTAAAATATATTATTTTTATACTCTTTGCTACTAAATTAATATCAAAGAGTTTAAAAACAATCAACGAAACAAAGAATTTTTCTATTTCTTTGGGACTATTTCTTCGCGATTAGTATAGAACTGGATAGATATGCATTTTAGCATGGTATTCGAATTTCATATTTATTTTTAGAAAGTATACTATAGAATTTTTTTCCAATAAAAATTAAGGAAAATTGTAACTAAGGAAATTTAAGGAACATTTGTAAAGGAAAAAAAATATTAACTTCTTTTCTACTTTTTATGATAAAATTCTGATTAAATTTTGAATTCAATTATTCCTTAATTCAAATCAAATGGCTGAATGTGCTTACAATTTTTCTTTCTTTTCCCTTCCTTTCATTTATTTATTTCTTCTTCAAATCCTACTTTTTCTCTGTTGTTTTTATTCCCCCCCCTCCCTTACACTTGAATTTATTTTTTTTTCAAACTCCCTTTTCTTTACATTTTATTCCTTTACCATCCTATCTTTTTTCCCTTCCCTCCTTTTTTCATTTTATAATAATAAGAAAGTTAGCTGCAGTTTAGAAAAAATTTAATCACTGTACACGAACTAAGGTTGCCAACTTTTATACTCTGATTTAAGGGACTTTGTAATGTCAAGCTTGCAGCATTTGTCTTCAACATGATGCAAACACACTGTCAAAACTTTGCCGCATTCATCTTTGAAATAAAACTGCAAGCTCATCTATGAGAGTTTGGTGCTGCATACGACCTCAATGTTAAAGATCGACTCATCTTGGAAAGATATGTCATAACTGCCAAATGCAAAATCACTTTCAATCATGAGTGACATGGCATCAGTCACATGTGTAGGTTTGTAGTACCAAGATGAAAGGCTCTATACAAGTGGTCGGGGGTGTACATTGCAATTTTTTTTTTATACCTCCACCCTCCAACCAGAGCCATCTGAAATACGCAGACAATTTGCGAATAACACTAATCTTATAGGGGTGTTTTTGAATGATGTAATGCATTGCCCGAAAGACTGGGCAAAAGATCATGTCAATGTCTAAAGTTCATTAATGCCTATATAACTGACACATGGTAAAGTAGAAAACACACAAAAAAGAAAGTGTTAACTAAATTCAGATAAGATCAGAAGACTGACCCGTCGTCCCCCCGAAACGGGCTTCTTACGGGTTGCTCAGTCCGACCAGGGAAGCAAAAACAGTGTGACATAGCCAGAATGAGAGTGACATGGCATCAGTCACATGAGTAGGTTTGTAGCACTAAGATGAAAGGCTCTATACAAGTGGTCGGGGGTGTACATTACAATTTTTTTTTATACCTCCACCCTCCAACCAGAGCCATCTGAAATACAGACAATTTGCGAATAACATTAATCTTATAGTGGTGTTTTTGAATGATGTAATGCGTTGCCCGAAAGACTGGGCAAAAGATCATATCAATGTGTAAAGTTCATTAATGCCTACATACCTGACACATAGTAAAGTAGAAAACACACAAAAAAGAAAGTGTTAACTAAATTCAGATAAGATCAGAAGACTGACCCGTCGTCCCCCCGAAACAGGCTTCTTACGGGTTGCTCAGTCCGACCAGTGAAGCAAGAACAGTGTGACATAGCCAGAAGGAGAGAGACATGGCATCAGTCATATGAGTAGGTTTGTAGTACTAAGATGGAAGGCTCTATACAAGTGGTCGGGGGTGTACATTGCAATTTTTTTTTTTATACCTCCACCCTCCAACCAGAGCCATCTGAAATACACAGACAATTTGCGAATAACACTAATCTTATAGTGGTGTTTTTGAATGATGTAATGCGTTGCCCGAAACACTGGGCAAAAGATCATGTCAATGTGTAAAGTTCATTAATGCCTACATACCTGACACATAGTAAAGTAGAAAACACACAAAAAAGAAAGTGTTAACTAAATTCAGATAAGATCAGAAGACTGACCCGTCGTCCCCCCGAAACAGGCTTCTTACGGGTTGCTCAGTCCGACCAGTGAAGCAAGAACAGTGTGACATAGCCAGAAGGAGAGAGACATGGCATCAGTCACATGAGTAGGTTTGTAGTACTAAGATGGAAGGCTCTATACAAGTGGTCGGGGGTGTACATTGCAATTTTTTTTTTATACCTCCACCCTCCAACCAGAGCCATCTGAAATACACAGACAATTTGCGAATAACACTAATATTATAGGGGTGTTTTTGAATGTGTAATGCGTTGCCCGAAAGACTGGGCAAAAGATCATGTCAATGTCTAAAGTTCATTAATGCCTATATTACCTGACACATAGTAAAGTAGAAAACGCACAAAAAATGAAAGTGTTAACTAAATTCAGATAAGATCAGAAGACTGACCCGTCGTCCCCCCGAAACGGGCTTCTTACGGGTTGCTCAGTCCGACCAGGGAAGCAAAAACAGTGTGACATAGTCAGAAGGAGAGAGACATGGCATCAGTCACATGAGTAGGTTTGTAGCACTAAGATGAAAGGCTCTATACAAGTGGTCGGGGGTGTACATTGCAATTTTTTTTTTATACCTCCACCCTCCAACCAGAGCCATTTGAAATACGCAGACAATTTGCGAATAACACTAATATTATAGGGGTGTTTTTGAATGATGTAATGCGTTGCCCGAAAGACTGGGCAAAAGATCATGTCAATGTGTAAAGTTCATTAATGCCTACATACCTGACACATAGTAAAGTAGAAAACACACAAAAAAGAAAGTGTTAACTAAATTCAGATAAGATCAGAAGACTGACCCGTCGTCCCCCCGAAACAGGCTTCTTACGGGTTGCTCAGTCCGACCAGTGAAGCAAGAACAGTGTGACATAGCCAGAAGGAGAGAGACATGGCATCAGTCATATGAGTAGGTTTGTAGTACTAAGATGGAAGGCTCTATACAAGTGGTCGGGGGTGTACATTGCAATTTTTTTTTTATACCTCCACCCTCCAACCAGAGCCATCTGAAATACACAGACAATTTGCGAATAACACTAATCTTATAGTGGTGTTTTTGAATGATGTAATGCGTTGCCCGAAACACTGGGCAAAAGATCATGTCAATGTGTAAAGTTCATTAATGCCTACATACCTGACACATAGTAAAGTAGAAAACACACAAAAAAGAAAGTGTTAACTAAATTCAGATAAGATCAGAAGACTGACCCGTCGTCCCCCCGAAACAGGCTTCTTACGGGTTGCTCAGTCCGACCAGTGAAGCAAAAACAGTGTGACATAGCCAGCATGAGAGTGGCATGGCATCAGTCACATGAGTAGGTTTGTAGCACTAAGATGAAAGGCTCTATACAAGTGGTCGGGGGTGTACATTGCAATTTTTTTTTTATACCTCCACCCTCCAACCAGAGCCATCTGAAATACACAGACAATTTGCGAATAACACTAATCTTATAGGGGTGTTTTTGAAATTGATGTAATGCGTTGCCCGAAACACTGGGCAAAAGATCATGTCAATGTCTAAAGTTCATTAATGCCTATACATTTGACACATGGTAAAGTAGAAAACACACAAAAAAGAAAGTGTTAACTAAATTCAGATAAGATGAGAAGACTGACCCGTCGTCCCCCCGAAACGGGCTTCTTACGGGTTGCTCAGTCCGACCAGGGAAGCAAAAAAAGTGTGACATAGCCAGAATGAGAGTGAGATGGCATAAGTCACATGAGTAGGTTTGTAGCACTAAGATGAAAGGCTCTATACAAGTGGTCGGGGGTGTACATTACAAATTTTTTTTTATACCTCCACCCTCCAACCAGAGCCATCTGAAATACGCAGATAATTTGCGAATAATACTAATCTTATAGGGGTGTTTTTGAAATCATGGAATGTATCGCCCGAAAGACTGGGCAATTTAATAACTAAACAGTCAAATGTTTAATGTGTTTTTACCAAATGTTGAATGACTAATGTTTTATATGTTTTTACTAAACAGTCATTTTAATAACTAAACATTTCACTGTGCAAACCTTCCACAAGATGTGTTCAAAAGTTGTAGAAGCAGGACAGTTGGCAACCCTAATTAGGATATTATAACTATATATTCATAAAAAAAGAACAGCAGATTAACTAATTTTTTTAATTATTTGTAAGGAGAACATTGAATAGAATGTTTTATATTAAATTTGTAAAAAAATTCTAGTATTGAATTACCCAATAATATATTTTTTCAATAAAAATTGTAAACACAATCAGATTAAATTATTTCATTGTTTCACTTAATAATTAGGATAATATAATGTATATCTATGCATGTCTATACCAATATGGCAGGGACGTATGCAGAAAAAATTAGAGTGGGTCCAAACAGTGGAAAAGGCAAAATTTTTCAAAAAAAAAAAATTTTGTTAATAAACATTGAAATTTTGCAGGGCGTACGGACCCCCTTGACCCTCCTCTTGAATACGTCCTTGCAAGGGGGATTTCTTTCATATAATGGACTTTTAGAGGGAGGAAAAAAAAAAAAAATCTATGTGTCGGTACTCACTGACACCCACAAGACTGAGATAATGTCATTCTTTTTTTTAAAGTGACGATTATCTTCTCTGTTAATTTTTTGTATCCTAAGGCTGCAAAACTTTACTTAGAGAAAAAAATAAAGATTTTATGTGAAATATTAAACAGAAATCAAAATGGAATTATTTAATAAATTAACATATACAAAGTATACAAATATTTTAAATTATAAAAAATTGTTCAAGCTCTATTCGAAAATTTTCAACACAAATTTAAAAACAAGAATTGATAACTAAATTTTATGTCAATTACGTTTCAAACAAATCATACAATAAACCAAAACTTTAGTATAAACGAACAGTTTTTCAAGGGGCTAAGTTATTTAAAATATACATGTTTTTACCCATTCAAAGTGTATAAGTAAACCAAAATTTCACTTTTGAAACCTCTTTCGTTTCTTCTCTGTCAATTTATCAAGAGCAGGGTTTTCATTAAAGAGAGAGGAGGGGATGCGTGAGCATTTCTTACTATAGATTTGGGTTTGGTATATACCCAGTGGGTAAGGTTTTTATAAATGGGTATTTACCCCTGCATCTGGTAACCACCCAATTTTGTGTACATAATCACTTTATAAAAAATGGAAGCATACAAGACTTTTTTAGAATTTAAACAAAATTTACTTTAAAAATTAAATTTCGTTATAGATGACCAAAAAAGTAAAAATAATTAACTGTGAAGGAGAATCGCATAGCAGCCCCCAATCTGAACAAGATTGTGCAGTATCCCTTCTGCTTACCTGGCACATTAGCACCAGTTGAGACAGAATTTTCTTTGATGAGCAAACGATAGGGGTTTTATGGAGGAATCTACAGTTAAAGGCTTGATGAAAATCAGACTAGCGTGTGAAGATTTTTACAAAATTAAAAAAACAAGGCAAGGCTTTCTAAAAAAGTCCTAGCCAATGAAAAGAACATGTAAATATTGTTCAAATTTTTTTTACTCATTTCCTTCTTACTTAACTTATAAGTATTAACATCCAAGAAATAAAATGTTTAAATTTATATGCTTGTGTCATTTATTATTACCCCTGGTTTAGGCTCCTAATCCGTAACCATTTATTCATACCATTGAGAATAAACTACCCTCTTCTAAAACACTAAAAATCCACCAAGGGTGTGTAGTGTACCCTTGAATACCTCAATGCTAGAGGCCATTTTGGTGTTCCGGTTAAACATTTTAGAAATACGCAATGAGCAGATTTACATGAGTGTAAAGAAATTTAAATTTTGAGAATTTATTGTGAGTAAAGGGACCACGCTTTCAGGAATTCTGGGCGGAGCATGTAGGGTCACACAATATTGAATCTGACAAATATTTAATACTTTCAAATTCAAAAATGTATTTTCCAAGAATAAACCTTAAATTCTCTGATCTTTTTGGAAATAAGCAAATTTTTTTTTTCACAGTATTTTTTCATGCAGCTTTGAATGTGACCCTACATGAAGGAAGTAGAGAAAGTGATCCCCTCTAGAATGTTCATTTTGCACATTTAAAAAATTTAATACATCCAAATTAAAAACTAATGCTGCCCCTGCTTCCTTTATAAAAATGCTATGACTTTCATGATTTGAAATTCCTGGAAGCACTCTCCGAGGAAGAGAACCAGTGCTAGCGACGTACGTGCCACCTGAATCGAACCCAAGCACATTGTGAGCACAGGCGGCAGGATCAACCTATTGGACTGCGCACAGGAACGCAGAGAAGCAACACACCCCCGTGCTGCTGAGGCTCGCGAGCCACCCCGAGTCCACAACCAGCAATCGGTCGAGGCACCCATTAGACTTTGTCGACAACCCACCCAAGGCGGCTAGGCATCTCGGGAAGAGGCTCCAAGAGTACATGAGAAGAAACACTGACTTAAACTTTAGAAAAATTAAAATTAAAGTTAAAAAATTAGGGTGAAGGCTAAATGAAAACTAATTTAATTTTTAATAAACTGAGAGAAAAAGCATATAAGTAAAAATAATGTACATACTAACAACAAAAAAATAAATTACAAAAATAAATAAAAATAACTTAACAATTAACAATTGAAACAACGGCCTTCACCCCACGGCCAACGTTTCTAATCATGTACTCCTGGTTCCTCTCCACGACACACGCACCACCTTGGGTCAACACACGGGTAACAACCCGCGGTCGTCGACGCTGCCTAATGGACACCTCAACCCTGCCAACCACGCAGATTGCAGCAATTTGATTACTGGCTGTAGCCCAGGGTTTCTCGGTCATTACCTCCAGCAAGCCCACGGACGTTGAAGTCACTGTGGACCTTGCTGTCTCCTTGCGCCTGTACGCAACCCGGCCATTGATCCGGCCGTCGGCGGGCACAACATACCCGGGCTCCGTGACAGTTGTACGTGCGGTAGCCCTGGTCCTCCTCCTCTGGGGCCGGACCGGGGGATCAACCTTCTCCAAAATGACGGGCACCCGCTGCCCGTCAACTTCCCTCACGCCGTAGCGCAGGCGTTCCCCGCGCCAGAACTCCTGCGGCCGGAAGCGTTTCCGCTGCGACCGGCGCAGTCCCGGGACAGGGGCGGGGATTGGAAAGTCTGGTGGGGGTGAAACAACAGGGGTAGGAGAAGAGGACGAGGAGGACGAAGACGAATAACGAAAAGGGAGGGGACAGACAACGACAGAACAATTACGAATGGGGGGAGAAGCAGACCGGGCTATTGGGGATCTGGAACGTGACCGCCGGGGGGAAGCAGGCGAGGGGCTACGGCTACGGCGGCGGCGGCGAGGCGGGGAAGGGGGACGGTCACGGCGTACGAAGGGGCTTAGGTATGACAGATCCTGTGAGGTTGAGGGAATGGGGCCTGCAGATGTGGACGGCGCGGTGGATAACCTAAAGGGGGCCCTAGGGTGGCGGGGAGTGTAAGCGGGTGGAGTAGGTGTAGAAGGGCGGGTTAGAGTTACAGTTGGGGGTTCAGCACGGGAAACCTGGTCAGTAAAAACAGACTCACCGGAAGACTCCTCGTCGCTGGAGAGTGCCGAGGCCTTCTGTTTCGCACCTATAAATGAAAAAGTCAATATTAATGAATAAGCATAAAAACATTTACATCTAATATAATGCTTACAATTCCCATGGGCCGTAGCGGCTCGTAAATAGGAGCTGCAGCACTCCCTACAATTTTTTAATCTACAGAGTAAAGGTTTAGTAATGAAACAGCTATCTAGACAGTAAGTCTAAAGACTCATTAGTAGTGGGAAAAAAGACAATTTTACACTTGTACTTAACAAGCGTTGAAAAAGGGAGGGTTGCACTCCATTTCGAAGCACTGCATTGAATGACGGCGATTTTCATCCAATTCGCAGGCTCACTACCCATGATCGCGGTGGTGAGTGGATGGAAGGGAACGCAGAAATTATTTCCGATTTGGCGCTGCAAGCGATGCAGATCACAAGCCGCACATTCTGCATAGCGCTTTGTATCTTTGTGCCGCCGAATTTTGCTCTTTTCAAAATAAGAACATGAATGGGGTAGATTTGCAGAAAATCGTGTTTCCACAGTTATCATTAGCTGAAAAACTGGAAGTTAAAAGCAAATGACATCCCTTGCCGGACTTGAAAATTTCTCAAGCTTCAATAAATAGGAAGAATTCCTATCAGCGAAAATTTGGTAGAGAAGTTTATAGTAAGTATGACTGGTGTGGATGTGATGTAAGAAACACGTTATTTTGTTTACCATATTTACTTTTTGGGGGAGATCATTGGACCAAAACAGGAATTAATGACTTAAGTCATGTTCCGGGTAAAATAAAAAAATATGAAAATTCTGAAAAACATTTAAGAAATGTTGGGAGCTTGGCTATGCTTGGGAAGGTTGACATTACTGTATATTTAAGTGAAACACATAAATTGAGCATAACAAAGCACAATGAGGATGTTAGGTTCGCCAATTGTGGTAACCTTGCCCTTGAACTACAGGTGGCAACCCCGTATTTTTTTTAGCGACTGTCAGCTCCGCCCGAGGAGAGAGAGGAGAGAGGTCGAAAAAGGAGCTCAAGCTGGCGGTTCATGCCAGGGAGCTGAAAAAGAAATGTTGCAGTTTAATGTTTTATAGTGTAAAAAGTGTTTTGTGTCCCTTTAACAATGTGTCAATAAAAATATATTAGGACTAAACGTCGTCAGCTTCATTCATCCTTCCCGTCTCCGAACATGGAAAAGAACCCGACTTGTTACAGAGGAAGTAAAAAAAAAATATATAGAGAGAAATACTCTCAAAAATAATAGACTGTATTAGAGTTACCCTATGTTAAAGAGAGAAAAGCTCAAAACTGAACTTTCTGTTTTATATGAATGGCAGGAGTTTTCTAGTGTCTCGGGAACTTTGAACCTTCATCAGGTTATTGTAATCATCAGTTTATCAGCCTTACAATGTTAAGTACAAGTGAGGACTTAAGAGGTATAAAACATTTTAATCAAAGAGTTATTGAAGAATTTGCTCATCGCAAAGAACGAAGAATGTGTTTTCTATTTAAGTAAATATAATTACTCTGTACTGTAGTCCTCAATTTTTTCAAATTTTCGTTTACAGAGCAACAGTTATTGGAATATTATATAAAAGGAGGTAAGTGAGTGGAAACGTGTTTTTATCAATCTGGAGCTTTAAACTGTAAATCCATAGGAACTATGAATTTTCTATGTATGGGTGTTGCTAGATTGCTGACCATCGTTTCTGAAGTCCTACACCACAGCACTACCAACAGTCTCACTCACGAGCCGCTACTGCCCATGGGGTATGCATAGGGTGACCGTACATCCCGTTGAACCCAAGCACAACTTTGGCACACAGTAATGTCTCATTTTTAGAAAATATCAACTGCGATGTCCCGTTTTTAGAAAGAGAGCAACCAACGTTAACGATTCCAATAAAGGCAGCTAAAAATCTAGAATCATCCAATGGCAGTGTGTAAAAAAACCTAACCTCCCTCCCTCCCCTTCGAGATGCAAAGAAAATGATAGGGAATGCCTTGTTTTTGTGTTTGTTCGTTTAATGTTCTTTCATCAACTATTTCAATTTATTTAATTTTTATTTCTTTTTTTAAAGTCATGTTCCTCTTTTGCTAACCCCCCCTTCTATACCTCCCCCAATCTCCACTTTATTTTTCCTTTTTGTGGTTTTCTAAGAATTTTTTCCCTTCTGAATGACAATTTCTTTTTTTGATGCGTGTCCTTTTGTTTACATTTCTCACTTTCCTACCTTCCTGCCTTTTGTCGGATGGTGTTTTTGAAGTCGAAGAAGGGCCTACCCCTCGTACCACCCAAAACATACGTCTTGCACTATTTTTATAGTATATGAGTGTTTTAGCAAAGGTGTTTTTTTTTTTCATTTTGAAATTAACATTAACACAAGCTTTATTGCACATTTTCTTAACTGATAAGATACCCAAATATGAAATTCAGTCTCCCTACGCTATTAACTTAGTTGTCCCGTTTTGAGGAAGAAAAACACTTGCCAAAAAAGTAGATGTCCCGTTTTGAAGGAAAACATAAATGGTCACATTAGGCATGCATTTAATATATGAGGATTTCCCATTAGAAGTCTATTGTTATTCACCTTAACCTGCAATTCCAAACGGAAATATTTTTCCATGGATAGGGTGTGGAGGGTTACCCTATCATACCGTATAACACCCATTAGATTAGTGGCATTTGTTAGAGATATATATAGTGGTGAACACAGAAAACCACATTCACTTTTATTAATAAAAGTGCATTGATTGAAATACATGTTATTTAAGTCTTTATTTCCACTGTTTAAAATAGTAAGTGAGGATAAATGTTATTGTAAGAGAGAATTTCTTAAGTAATTTTTTTTATGCACTGAAAATGACCTTTCACGTGATAAACTGTTCTAATAGATATTATTAAAAATATTCTCAACAAGACTGCATTCAGAGATTTTGTATTTTGTTCAAAATAAATTGATTTCAACATATAATTCAGACTATTAACTTTAACATCTTTACAAAAATGGAAAAACTAGAAATATTAAGAACTTGTTAAGTTCTCTTCCCACAGTCAGTTCCAGATAAAACGAACACCTCCCTCTCATAGACAAATCACCGGAGATGCGATTTTTTTAAAAGAATGGGAAATGTATATTTTGAAAAAAATTGCTACTACTATAAGAAATTACTACTATAAGAAATTATGAACTAAAATTAACACAGATGTTAATTTAATGAATTTATTAGCTCTATTAAATGATTTTTTAAAATTTCAATTGCTATTATATAAATTAGGATTTTTCATATATAGTTCCATTTGAAAAAATAGTATATATATTTTAAATTGAAATCTATGTATGTATAAATACGCTAAGCAAAACCTTTGTGTCCCTTTTGAAGCGCACATCGCGAACGGATGACCGAGTATTGTAAAAAGCCCAACCTGGGCAGGTTTTATTAAAAAGCCCAGTGTTTAGGGCGAAAAAACCAGTTTTATTTGGCAAAATTAGAATCTTGGGTACTTGAACTCAAAAATTTGCACCTATGAAAATGCAAACTTCAAACCATTGACAAACATAAAATTGAGGTTTAAATCGCAAAGGGAACTTGGCACTGCCCTCCAAAAAGTGAACATATTTGAATCTAAAAGCTTTCGCTTTATATTCTTTTGAATAAATAATTATTAGCTTAGTAAATTATAAGTAATAGAAACTTAAGTGAGATACCATTAAAATATATCAAGCTATATATATATAGTGAAACCTCTCCAAGCAGCCACCCCTCTAAACAGTCAATTTTTCATGCATGATATTTTGGCTCAGATTTAATGTTAAAACAACCTCTATCATCGGCCACCCGAGCCCCTCTAAATGGCCACCGAGTGGGATCGCCCATCTCATTTTTCAGGAAATTCTACTCACTCCATGCTGTCATTTTGAGCGGAAAAACTCATGTTCAGGTTTACGGTCGAATATAAGTCCTTGGAATAACTGGAGTTGAATCCGTTCTCTTTTGTATTCTCCCCACACCCTTAAGATGGGGAATCCCTTGGACAATCAGGTGCTGAAGTTCTCCAACAAATGAATTCTTGTCCCTTTCGTGCGCTCATTCCGTCCTTGACGAGGAATTTCCCCGATGTTTGTAATGGCGAGCCAGCTAAACTTTCAACACAAGC
>JAWZYV010001874.1:0-17129 GCA_038373885.1 Cheiracanthium punctorium | reverse complement strand
TATATATATATATATATATATATATATATATATTGTTACGAATTTTAGGGGCAACTCGCTGTTCTGGGGTTTAAAATAGCTTAAAATTCGTATTCTACGCGCCAAATAGTTAAATTTTGCTTTTTGTTGATTCAAAATCGGAGCTCCTTGTAAATTTTTCGGTGAACTACAACCGGAGATACGGAGGTTTCGCTTTCCCCATTCATTTGTATGCAGTTTCTAGAAATCTCGAGAAATATTGGTCGTAGGCCTTCGGTAACTTCATTTTTGGGGACTTACTTTTTGCGCCAAATTTGGCGATATTTCACCAAAAGTCGCCAAGCTTGGCGACATTTTGGTCATTTGGCGCGATTTTCCCAATAGGGCCTTTAAAGTTAGTTTTGCATAATAGCCTAATAATTCTCTTCTATGAGATAATCAAAATTCCCACTTTATGTGGAATCTTCGAGAAATAGATTCTTCTGGAAGCTCCTTGTAGCTTCTGCCTCTTCTATAAATACAAGTGCGCTGCCCCGATAGAGTCAGTGTGAATCGAGCTCTCGTGGAGTGCGTTTGCAGTGTTACGCTTTGTATGGATGCTATAGAAGCAGTGCTTTGGCTTGCTTTTCGAAGGTGATTTTTAAGAGCTGTGTGTAAATTCTTCATTACTGCGTCTTAAGGTATTGTACACGATATTCCTTGCATATTTCCAGTGATTTTGGACCGTGGAAGTGTTTTATTTTGTGAGAATTACAGCATTTGTGAAAGCTTCGGTACGGAGTGGACTGTTATAAACGAGCTACTAGTCGTCAGTGTTGGGCGTTAATCGATCAATTTTTTAATCAAAGCATTAGTTGACTAACATAGTAATTACGAGTAAATTAGTTACAATTAAATTAATTGCAATTAAACTTTTAGTTACACGTTGCAATTAAATTATTTGGATTAATGTATGCTAATCATCATTCTCAACTGAAATAATTGCAATTGACTCTTTTAATTATTCTATGAAACAATTAAAACTAACAATTAACTTGTTAGTTTTAATATATCCAAACGGAATCAATTAAAAGATGTATAAAATTTAACCTAATTGCGAAGATTTACGTATCTCTCTCTTTCTATCTTCAAAATAATTCGCCAGCCAGACTACTCGCGCGTACTCTATTTTAATTGCAACCGAATCCCGCATTATGTACATTTCCTGTGCGAAGTGCGGGCGCGGCATTTCTTTGAGAGCACCATGTTTTCGTCTCAAGCACGTCACATCCGTACCTTCGTGTCAGTCACTCTCGTTCGTTTTCGCCGGTGCCGAATGCCATGTGTTCAGTGCTCACTCGCCCGCCGCGTGAACTAGTCTACGTTAAGATAAAAGTTTTCATACCTACTTCTTTGTGTTTTGGTTTATGCACTGTTTTTGCCCAATTTTGTGAACGAAAATGGCCTCGATAGACGACATTGACGAAGATAGCAACTTGTCAGTGAGTATTTCGGTTCCGAACATTAATGAGTCATTAGAAATGGATTCGCCTGTGCTACCAAACGACACCGCCGAGTGCTCGTCATCTTCGCAAGCGCGACTTCTCTTGCTTGCAGGAACATTTCTCAAATACATACCTGAATAGTCTACAGGTAATAAAATCACAGCTGTGTGTATGAAATGTCCAAGCAATGTAATCACTAAAGTTAAAGGATATCATATCTGTACAAGGAACTTTTTGATTCACTTGAAGCGTAAACACGGAAACCAAAGCTTTGAAGAGTACAAAACATATGTAAAAAGGAAAAAAAAAAAAAAAAAAAAAAAAAAAACTGACGTACAGAAAAAAGGTGATAGTATTGTTAAAACCAAAACTACTAAAACAAAGAAATCAAATGAGAATAAAATTACCCAAGAACAATTCGATGAAAATATTTTGAAATATTTTATGCAGTGCAGTGGAAGATCCATAGTTTTAAAAAATATTCACGGACTTGGAAATATCTAATTGGCTTTACTCTAAAGAGTCGACGTACACTAGGACGACGTAACGAAAAGCACTACGAAAGCCAAGTGACAAAGACCGAACTAAAAACAGTTGACTATGTGTGCCCAACAATAGATATTTGGTCCAGCAAAGAGAGAAAATTCAGCAACAGCTCACTGGATTGCAAAAGATCTACGCAGAGTTCCAGTGGCATTAGCTTGTCAAAGATTCATTGGCGCTCACAGGTACGGTCGGCTATCCGATATAATTCAAAACATTAACGGAGATTTCGACCTCAATGCAAATAAAAGTGTTGAATCGGTGACGGATTATGGTAGCAATTTCGTATAGCTTTCAAAATGTTCGGTGTCAAATTAACAAATACCAATATTGTTGAAGTTACCCAAAAACAATTCGATGAAAATATTTTGAAATATTTTATGCAGTGCAGTGGAAGATCCATATTTTTCAAGTTCCATATTTATCATTCCTTTTTTTCCCCTGAGAATATTAATTTCCTTCCTGTTCATTTACAATGCTGTGTGCATATGTTAAGCCTATGTGCAACTGCGGAAGCGAACAAAGTGTTAATGCCAGACTCTTATCCACCATAAGTCACTTTTGAATCAGATGTTGAAGAAGACGAATCATCAGTTATAGATGGCCCTGAGAATATTAATTTCCTTCCTGTTCATTTACAATGCTGTGCGCACATGTTAAGCCTATGTGCAACTGCGGAAGCGAACAGTGTTAAGCGAGCAAAACCACCTCCTCCTACATAGAGAAGGCCTGAGAACAGAAGCTTTTACGTCATCACTAGGTCTTCTAAGATGATGTCATCACAGTTTTTTGTTCATAAAGTAAAACTATTTAGAATTTTTGGAGGTTGATACAAATTTTAGAAAATATTTTAAGTTGAAGATAAAAATTAAAATACCTTTCTGATAAAAAATTATTTATTATGATCTATTTCTATATCATATTATATAATTAGCGATAAATAAAATTTCCTGTTTGTCGTAAAATTAAATTTTCTATTTTAAATCATTAAAAAGCTTTATGCTGTAGTAAATTCACCGGAAACTTTGAATAGTTTTACTTTGTGAAAATAAATGTGTGATGACGTCATTTTAGTGGACCTACTGATGACGTAAAAATTTCTGTTCTCAGGCCTTCTATATCTAGGAGGTGGTGGCAAAACACTCCAATGTCCGAAAGGCATGCTCCAGTCATGAGCAAGCGTAATGCTTTTTGTGGAAAGCTGCAAGACGACCAAAGAGTGTTGAAATAATACTGGACGTGTTAGGACGCACAATAAGCCCACCTGGTGGAACCAGATGGAATTGATGTATTTTAGAACTGTGTTTATGGGACCTCGAGAATTGACATATCCTACTTTTTGTCGCTAAAAATGAAGAGATACACACCAGTCATATTTTAATTGTTAGTTTATATTTAAATTCACATAAAACAATTGAAAATTAATTAATTGTTAATTGCAGCAAATGAGAATTGGCAATTAATTAATTGTTAATTGCTGCTACTTCAATTAGCAATTAAAAAATTTTAATTGTAATTTTTGATAATTGCAATTGATCAGTTCTTAGTTGTTACGGCCAAAATTAACAATTAATCAATTGTTAATCTTTATTTGTCCTTACAATTAAAATTTGCCCAACACTAGCCTATTTACATTTACAGCTATCCTAGGAGATCAAACAGTGGTTTGGTCCTCATAGTGCATTTTTGTATTCAGTAATAGAAGTATATGTATATGCCGGAAAAGAAAATATAAATGAGATTTTCTTAAAAATCGTTTTATTTTATTTGTTTTACTCAATTATGTTGGTAGAAAATTTATAATTGTTACTTGTATTCACACAATCAGTGTATAGTGTTTGAGAAGTGCGAACATGTATGAGCCCACTGAAGAACAAGTGGTGTAAGTCCATTTTTTGGGTTAGGGTCACAGAAACGTTTAACTAAGACCATTCTATTAAAAGCACAAATGATGTAAAGTTGTAACTTCCTTAGCAAATAGCAGCACTAGTTGCTGTGTAACATTGCATTTTTTATGATATACGTAATAACACCTGAAATATCTCAAAACTAGTAAAAGGGAAATCACTTGGTCTTTAAAGGACTCGTATGTCAAAGAGAACAAGAAAATACAATGAGAAGTAAACAGCAAAATCAATTTCATTGTTGCAACACTTTACTTAAAGGTACATTGACAAAAATACATTTTTGTGTACAGTAACAAAACACAAGTTTAATTTATTTCTTAATTTAGAATGGACTTTAATATCAATCTTTAAATGCACTCTATAGCGAAGCCATCCTTATGCAAGCTGCTTGTGGTCAGGGTTCTTTAAAGGGTAAATTTAATATATGCATTTATCCCTCAAACGATGGATAGTTATTCGACTAGTATATGTTATTCCTAAAGCTTGAAAGCCGTTAATGTGCACATTACCTAGCTAATGTGCAGATTAACTATTTTGCTCCATTAACATACGGTATCAAGAGTTTTACGTGGGTAATGTGTATATTAATGATTTCTGTAACATCCAGAAGTTCACAGACTTTATACTGTGAAGTGTATTTGTGTACCATACGTAAATCACATAATATAATAGCTCATTTTATTAAAAATCAATATCATTTCTAAGAAATGTGTGCACTATATCCTCAATTTAAATAAAAAGTTTTCCTACAGAACAGAAATTTTAAAGTACTGTTGCAGATGAGTAATAACTCCAAAGTTGTCTAGTAGATTTATTGCTAAATTAATTGTGTATCTAGTTAGGAATTATTAATATTGATTGGGATATAATTTTCTTATGTTTGAAATACACGTAAATTGTTCCTTGAAAACAAAATAATAAAATAAAACTAACCACTCAAAATCAAAAGTATGCAAAATATTCGTACGATCTCTTTACGCTGTCAGTCGTTATATAGCTATTCCTTAAAAAGGGCTCCAATATTTTCCTTTGAGATGCTGGTGCTATTTCGACAGTCTGACGTCAATCGATTATTGTAATTGTAGGTCCATGTTCTTACTATTTAGTGCGGTTCGTTAGTTTGTAGCAGAAGTGCTTTTCACAATACAATCTTGATTGACGCACATAAAATATTTTTACCACTGCCTTGGGTCAAGATATACATGCACAGGTTCTACTGTTTTTAGAAAAGTCTCCCAAGTTAAGTTAATGTCATCCACGTTTTCAACTGAGGTCACTTTGAAATTCTTCAAGATATGTGCTAAAGCGACCTTCATCTCCATCCAAGCGAACTTTTTGCCTAAAAATAAAGATAAGTATAAACTCCAGAAATGGTTGATATTGGCTGATTAGGTAGTGTAAATCAAAAGTAGTAACCTATACAATTGCGAATTCCTTCTCCAAAGGATATTATAGGCCATTGGTAACTTTCGCTGTTTTCTTCCCAAAACCTTTCGGGTTCAAAACTATCAGGATTTGGAAAAAATGTAGGATCCTTGTGACACAAATATGAAATGAATGCAAGATACGTTCCTTTTGGAATGGTGTAGTCTCCTGAAAAATATAGTGGAATTTTACTGAACTGATTACTGAAATTGCAAATTTTATTGGTTCTAGAAATTCAACGAATAATCTGCTGTACACAATTAACAAGCAGTAACTTGATTTGTAACATCTCACAGCAAATCAACAGCGATTATGGCTCTCAAAGCTAAGAACTAACGAGCATTCATTCAAAGCTGAACTAAACTCTGGTAGCAACGATCATTTTTCCAGTGTGCCTGGGCGCTTGCGCCCTCAACACCGCTCATAAGATCTGTATTAAGTGGGGGTAAAAATGATCTAATACTAAGCGGTGAACAAAGGAACAAAGAAATTTTATGCTTTTCGCAATGCGTCAAGAGCGTTCTACTAATAACCACAAAATTTTAGTTCATTGAATATTCTATTGGTCGAGTACATTGATGACGCCAGGAAGTCAAACCTTACACGCCCCATTAATGAAATAGCTTCAAATGTGCCCAAGTTTGGTGCGTTTTGGCGAAGTATCGTCAAAAATAAGTTCTCAAAGCTTAAGTACACTAAGCGATATCGCCAGATACCGCCAAACCGTACGTTAAACCATGAGGAAACCAAGAACTCCCTTTCTCGGTGTAGTTAACCGATTTCCATGTGTCAAAATGCAAATTTTAATTATTTGATGCGTAGAATACGAGGTTTATTTCAAAGGAGTCACATTTTTTCTCCTGAAGAGCAGACCACCCCAAATATTCGTAACTTACTGATTATAGGGAAGGTTTAATTATAATCACCCTTTATAACAGAGAACAGTTTGAACATCAATACTTGAAGAAGGAACCAGAAACTTTCAGCTCTTTGAGCCGAAAGTCGATGTGCAGTTATTGTGGGGGTTATTTAAATATGAAATTGCTAAATACGAGGGTTGCTACGGGGCCATCGCTAAGCAACGGGCCTGCTTATGAGTTGCCATCCCTAAAAATGAGTTTATCATTGAGGTCTGTTTTCCCCAGTCACAGTATTCTATTTTATTATTCTAAGTATTATAAATGTTATATTATTTTATTATTTTAAAACAATTTTTTTTATACTTTTGCCTTACTAAAGAACTTTAGATGTAGGTAATCGTTTTGTGAATCTTGCGCCATTTTCTTTCATGAAAATTTATCCTAAAATTCGAACATTTTGCTCTGAATATGTAAAGGTAAGTGAACGCTTATAATGTATTTAGAAATTCTAAATATATGTATGTAAATCATGTTTAGTGAATAATTACTCATGTGTTATTTATAAATAAATTATTTTAATCAGAAATCGTATTACTTGAGTAAGTTTTTATTCTAATAAATAAGCATGACGTTGTGATACTATTTAGACAATTTCATTTTGCCAGTTGAAAATGGTATTTATCAGTTATATATGCCTTGATTATGTGATTAAGACTTACATCTGGTACAGTGCAGGAATACAGTAAATTATAAATTATTGATTTTTGCCCGTTCATACAGAAACTTCAAATGTAGTTGATATTTTGTACAAGCGTTCATTATGCTTGCTCAATTCTAAAGTTCGATTGAGAAAGCGACAAAAGAATAATATATACTACATGAAATGTCTTTATTAAAGAATAATTAATTCAGGGATCGCGCTATAGAGCGTATTTTATCAATTTTCTCCAATATACAGGATATCCCGAAAACACTGAAATGCGCTTTAATACATCATTTGTTAATGTTGAATTGTTTAAAATAACGTAGGAAATACGACTACGTTAAAGTATATTAACCCATTTGTGCCTGGATATTTTTGCGACTTTCTTCGATTTTACTGATAACAGAAATAATAGATAAATTTCTGATGTCAACTTCTTGAACAAGGGATGATTTCTTTTAAAATAATTATACATAAAAATTGAAATATCAACATACTACTTGGTCATGTTAAAATATTTTGTAGAGTTGAGGCTCAATACTCATGAATAAAGGCTAGGAAAATTAAATAACGTTTTCGACTAATAGCGAAAATGCCGTCCCAAAAAAGGGACGCTAGGCATTAATGGGTTAAATATCCACTTGTGAAACTAAAATAAGCAATCGTGAATCATGAGAGTAAGCGCTACTTTGTTTTTCCTTCAAATTATATGCATCTATTTTCTTAATGTAAATATGTATCATAGCAAACAAATTAATCATGAGTTCGTACTTGAATTAGTAACACAATTACTACTTAAAACTACATTAAATAACGTTTTAAAGCACTGGGAAGCTTAAGAAATGCCTGATGTATACGTGAAGACTCAAGCATCCGTAGGCCTCTTTGGATGGCTCATCAAAATACACGCACAGGCCCCTCACTAATTGCGAAGGCCCCGGTTGCTATCAGGGACGCAACCAGAAAAAAATTTCTGGGTGGGTCCAAAAATTTTGGAGAGGGTCCAAATGGTGAAATAGGCAGAATTTTATACAACAAAACTTCATCATTATTATTTTGTTTACAAAAACTGAAATTTCGAAGGGGGTACGGACTCCCGGGTATGTCCTTGGTTGCTATTTATATTTCTGGCCTAATAATGAAACAACAAATATCTATGATCGAAATTGGTTTTATTGTTTTTAAAGTATTCTCCATGAAGATCAATGCACTTTTGCGTGCGTTTGAATCAATTTTCGCGCACTTTTTCCACTCCGATTGAGGTAACTGCGAAACATGCGTTTTGAATAAAATCGTTGTCCACCTAATTAATTTTCGTGTACAGGAATAAAAAAAGTTATTGCGTGCCAAATCAGGGCTGTACGGCAGATGACCCAAAAACTCGATGTTTTGTCATTTCAGAAAATACTTTGTTTGAGCCGATGTGTGAGAGCTCGCATTGTCATGATGAAGAATTATGCTCCTCTTCTGTTTTTTTTTTTCGAATTTCTCCGACGACTTCTGGCAAACAAGTAGTCGTGCACCATTCAGAATAGACATTTTGCTCGTGACGTCACCTGGCGGTATTTGTTACGCCACGTGCGCTGTCTTATGGTGATGATTAGTTTCTGTTTCAGCTGGTTTGGACCTAAGGGATTATTTAACACTTTCTTCTAGAAATATAGATCTTGCAAAAGAAGCTAGAATATTAGTCATTAAAAATAATAGCTTTTTATAAATTAATAATTAATTTTATCTTCATTGTGAAATTTCATTTAAAATGTTAATAAAAATTAAATACTTAAGATAATTAAAAAGATCGTACTTTAAAAAATGTGTAGGAGGTTTTCAATAAGGCTGTAGCTTCTGACGTCACTAGTAGGCAAAACAAGGCAGACTAACCAATAGGCAGGCTCGTTCTACATGATGTCTGTTAGGCAAAACTGGAACTTAACCAATAGGCTTGCTCTACGTGACGTAGTGTTAGTAAACATACTACAGCCTTATGAATATTAGTACTATTTTAAACACAAAGCTCAAAATCAACTCAATGATGTATTATTTATTCAGTTTTTGCAATACCGCAATAATTTTAAACGCCAATATTCTTTGAGTTACGCCAAGTTTTGAAGCGAAATACAATATCTTCGTCCTCTAAAACGCTATTTAAATATCAAGAAGACAATAACACATTCCGATCTGTTAATAATGAGAAACAGTAATTATAAAATTTATACTCAATGCATTTCAATAGGAGCTGGCGTATGGAAATACCACCAGCTGACGAATTTTAGCCTCGAACTCAGAAACCATGCAAAGTGTCCAATGACCGTCCTGCGTTGCTCTAACCATGTGACCGCAAATGCCGAATTGACTGTCGCCACGTGACCGGTAATGCCGAAGAAACAGGCAACCATTTGTTTCGATGAGCTTCTTGCTCGAACAACTTTTGCTGGATTTTGCTTGTCTTGGAAGAGACATACAGTCGATTGCTGTTTTGCTTCATGCTTATATGCATAGATAGATGATTCTTCACTTGTGTAGATGTTATACACAGCCTTTGATGCAACTTGATTATATCTTGTCAGCATTTCCTTGCACCAATCAATACGAGCCTTCTTTAGAGCATTTGTCAGATTCCAACGGGATCCAACGCGAACAAATCCTTTTTACTGCCAAATGCTCATGTAAAATCTGTTTGATGCATGTCATTCTAATGTCCAAAGATGCCTCATTTTTACGGTATATCACATGACGAACTTACTTTATCAGTACTCGCACAGCATCGATATTTTCTGGAACAACAACCGATTTTGGACGACCTGCACGGAATTCGTCCTGGATCGAACACCGACCACGATTAAATTTGTTACTTTTACAGTGCTGTAGGATAATGCTTCATCGCTGCATAGTTCATCGAAGCACTCTTGTCTTGACAATCCAAGTCGAAAGTTATGAAAAATAATTAAACGAAAAAGTTCATGAGTCATCTCCATTTTTTTAACGAGATGAATTTTTAAATTTACTGTAAACAACAGAAATCAATCTGAAATGGCAAATCGTTCTGAAGCATTTATGCTTACAAATATGAAATTTTCGATTCAAATCGTTTGCGATCTCCTAGCAATACTTTCTGTTGCCAAGGCCAGAAATATAAATACTAACCTACATACAGCAGTATGTAAATCTACTGAAGAATAAAATTTTATATTCATTACAACGGACTAAATTATAAAGACAGCTGATCAGAAATCTAATGAGAAAGCTTATGCAAATGCTGAGCCATAACAAATAAGCAAAGTTACCAAATTTAACAGTTTTCTGAAGGTGTCTAGCAAATATTGGAATTGACGGGAAAATACGATTTGTCTCCTAAAACAGAAATTAAAGTCAATGATTACATCATACTTTTAATAATATAATTATTTAAATCATACAGATTACTTTATAAGCTTTGATTTACTGAATTATCTTTTTTCCATATTACAGCATAAGAAAATATTAAAATTTCAGCTAAGAATCTTCTTTGTTTATGTTTGCTTTGTTAAACATCAGTTATTTGCATTTCGGATACAGCCATAAAAATGAATTTGTTTGGAATAAAAATTAAAAAAAAAGAAAGCAAGAAACTTGTCTGAGCTTGCGTTAAATCGGTAGGAAACCCCCAAAGCTGCTAATACTCAGCTTCACCCAGTTCCTGACAAAATAAAACAAATCTACACTCTAAAATGCATTCGAATAATATTTCTCTAGTTTCATTATTAAAAGACAGTGCGTAATTTAGGATGCATTTTTAATTACTTCAGACAAAATAACAAGAATCGCTGGTCATTCGTTTTTCATGTCCTACAGCAAAAGGGCGAACTACACTTGTTACACCGTGTCGTCAACCTATACAGAATAAAATTCACCTGTTTTGTGAACACAGTCAATACCTCCTATAGAAGGCAGAGGACAGAAGCTATCACTAGGAATTGGAAGATGAAGGAATTAGTTTTGATTTGACAAACTAAAATTCTTTAAAATTTCTGGTGAGTGATCAAATTTTAGAAAATATCTTAAATTAAAGATAAAAAATAAAATGCCTTCTGATAAAACATAATTTATTATGATCTATTTCTATATCATATTATATAATTAGTGATTTTTAAATTTTCCTCTTTATCCTAAAATTCAATTTTCTATCTGAAATCACTAAAATGTTTTATGCGGGGGGTAAATTCACCACAAACTTTGAATAGTTTTATATTATGAAAATAAATATGTGTTGCCGTTATATTCGCTCACCTAGTGATGACGTAAAAGTTTCTGTTCTCAGGCATTGTATATCTAGGAAGTGGTGAGACAGTCGATTCGCGATTTAACGACCTTCACGTGACCTAGGCAAGTAGGACGTTATATCAAAAGTTTATGAAAGGAATTGGAGAGCGTTCAGCGACTTCATCAGAGTCGTTAAATGGATTGGGTCGCTAAATAAAAGGGCGTAAAATCGCGAGTTAACTAGTAATTTTTATTTTAGCTTATGGCAAACTACCACTTGGTTCAGTCAAATTTAAATTGATAGCTTGACTCCAACATTGCAATACTTTCGTGGGGGCTCTTGAAAGAATAACTTTTCAAGGGGCGGGGGGATGATTAGACATGTCTTTTTAGAAAAATCTGCGCATATCATATTTCGTCCAAAAGCTTCACATTTCTAATATACAAATGGAAGCAAAAGCTTTACATTTTTAATACAGAAATGGCAGCAAAAGCTTTTACAAAACACAAATAAAAAAATTTTGTAATTTAAATGAATTATAGGAGTATTAGAAAGTCGTGGAGTGTCGTATAGTTACGCTGATCCCTGATTTACTGACTCTCTAACAATTCCGAGCAACAACTTCAAGGTAAAACTTTTACCGCCGTTACTCCAAAAAGACTAAACAGAAGCCCAAAGAGGCGTAACATAACATTTACACCATTTGTAGGATCCTCTTGAAAATTTTCATAATTATGTAGGAAAATATAGAAAACAATCTGCACTACTTTAATAATCTGAAAATCTCCCCCCGTTACGTAATTTTTAAGTGATTTTTTTTCGTTATTTTCAGCTTCATTTTATTTCTGAGAGTAAAAAAAGTGAATCATTTGGGTTGACAAAATTAGCTGTCGACAAGACTTGATATTGAAGTCACGGTTACCATGCTTTGAAGGGAATGTTGCGATTCCAGTTCTTTTAATATAGTTTTTCGAGATTACGCCGTATATATAATATATATATATTTCATTAAAAGTATATTGTCTGCATGAAATATTCATGTAAACGAGGCTGTTTACATAAAAAGAAATTGTTCGAATTCGAAAAGTTTTCGCACATTTCCAGAAGAGCATGAAATTCGATTTGGGTATCCCTAAAAATTGAATATGAAGATTTTAATTTTAGGTGGACGGCGATTAATTATATTGAGTGCAGAAATATTTTCGTCGAAAGTTTCCTCTAGCTCACGTTGTATTTGCCTACACAAAGGATTTTGACGTCTAGTTCACGTTAGAGTTTCGCAAAACGCAAATAAGGTCCGACTGATTGAGGACTATTCGGTGGAGTGATTGGCAGTGTATTAAAAGTAAACTAAAATATTTGATAAAAATTACTGTTTACAAAAAGTGGTCGACTAATTCCAATAAGGTTGGTAGCTATGGTATAAAGTCTGTTTTATTGCATATTTGTATAAAATACAACCGTTCAAATTTTTTTGATTTGTGCGTGCGTGTGTTTGGAAAGACTACTCAGGTATTCGAAAACCTAAAAAAATCCCTGTGGGATACAAGTTTTCACTATACCTTTAGAACACAGTCCATGTACTTGAGTCTTTGCAGATCTTCATAGGAAAGAGTATCAGTGCCGTTCACCATCACTCCCTCCAGTTCGTTGTAAAGTTGATCTTGCACTTCAGGGTGATGGCCCAGTAGAAAAAGGCACCACATTAGAGAGTAAGAGGTTGTTTCGTATCCCTTAATAGAAACGTAAGAGAAAGCAAGGAATATTTCGACAAGAGCAGCAACCTTAGACATGGGAAAATGTAGATTGGATAAACATGGGGAGAAAACTATTCATGGCACCAAACGGTAGCCATTGTAGTGTAATGCACAAGCGCAGGGTCACAACTAGGTTGGGGGTGTTGCAGCACCACCTCCTACATATAGAAGGCCTGAGAACAGAAACTTTTACGTCATCAGTAGATCCACTAAAATGACGTCACCACACATTTATTTTCACAAAGTAAAACTATTCAAAGTTTGTGGTGATTTTACTACCGCATAAATCTTTTTAATGATTTAAAATAGAAAATTTAATTTTACGACAAACAGGAAATTTTAACTATCGCTAATTATATAATATGATATAGAAATAGATCATAATAAATAATTTTTTATCACAAAGGTATTTTAATTTTTATCTTTAACTTAAAATATTTTTTAAAAGTTGTATTGACCACCAGAAATTCTAAATAGTTTTACTGTATGAATAAAAAACTGTGTTGTCGTCATCTTAGAAGACCTCCTGATGACATAAAAGCTTCTGTTACCAGGCCTTCTATATCTAGGAAGTGATGGTTGCAGACGGGCCGGGTGCCGCGGTAGGGTGTCTGTCAAATTCGGGCATATCTAATGGAAGGGGAGTGTAAGAATCAGCAATTTCCTTGGGTTGGGTAAACTCTAGTTGTGGTACTGCGCTTGTACATACTGATATTTACTTAATTGTAAATGGATATTTGAGTTGCTTTTGGAATATTGTTAATTAAAACGTACTCGTTAAAAGAAAGTAAACAGAAAACAAAAGTTATGTTTTTTTCTTGTGTTTTCTTTTAACTTTCTCTTCAGGTCTCTATTCCATTTACACTTTGCATAAAGCATTTCGAAGTGATGCTTCAATGACCTCATCTGACTAACTCCCGTTACTTTTTGGTCACACCTTTTTGTTACCCAAGAGTCATGAGGTCAAGGGGTGTGGCCATCTCCGATTAAGATGGTCACACCCCTAGGTCACATGACTTGGTTGGCAAAAGGATGTGACCAAAATGTCAGCACCGCAGCCTGTCTCTTTCGTCAGCAACGAGTGACAGCCGACTGCACATCCTTTCTGTTCAGATTTGTTTATTGTCTACCTCTTGCATTCAACCCATTAAAAGTGTGTTAGAAACATTAGTTTTAATTATCCTTAATCACTTCAAAACATAAAAATGCCTCTTGAAAATCAAAGTCGAAGGTTTTCGAAGGCAATAATCCAAAAACCTGTATACAGGGTGTACGAAAAGGTGTCTCAAATTGTGTCCTAATTGTCTCTAATTGTTAGCAGTCCCTCTACGATTGTCCTCTAATTGTATCCTCTAATGGTATAAGGTTTTAATACTTTAGAGAAAAGTGGACAATGTAAATTGAAACATATGTTAAAAATAAGATGGGAATAAGACCGCGTTAAGAAAAAATTCCTCTCGCTAATTTTCAAAAAGTTACACTTATTAAATTTTTGTACAACCCCGCCCCGTACACAAGAATTCCGTAAAATTGGAAGAGTTGGCTGCTGTGTAATTTTCTTTTTCTTTTTTTTTAATTGAAAATCTTTTTCCCATTGAAAAACTTTAGAGTATCCAAAGCTCTCACCCAGAGATGAAACCGATCGCAGAGACGCTATTCTTGTCAAAATCATGGATATAGGAATCTCTAGACTGAGCATAATGGAAGAAAATTTGTATCCTCTAATGGTTCCAAATGGTCGCTATACGAGTGGCCTGTGAATGTGCAGAATGGCAGTAAATGGCAAGGTATTTTCGATTGTTTTTCAAAAATCTATGGTTTAAAAAGTACTCATATAGAGATATTTTCTCTGTGTTTATTTATTTTTCTGAGTAATACAATGCATGCTCTATTTTAAATTGGCAGCAGATATGGTAAGTGACGTATTTTAAATTTGCGTTGAATTTTCTCAAACATAAACTATTTTAATGATCTAAGAAAAATTAATTTTACGACAAATCGCAATTTTTAAATATCTTTGATTGTATAATATGATACAGAGATAACCATATTGAGCTAAAAAAAACAAAGTGATAGCCTTCAGCGCTGACGTCAGTGCTTCAGTTGTAAGTGTTACGTCGATAGCTTCCAAGACTACAAATGCGGTTATTCTAAAAACATTCTTTATTAAAACACTAAACTCAACAGTTGTTAAAAGCAATTAAAACTTCTAAAATTAAAAAGCTAGACACAATTCGAGCAGCCAACATGCTGCAAAAACACCGAAGCAAGCACAAGCAAAAAGATAGAACACAAACTAAACTTTCAGATACATGTTGCCAGCTCCCAAGACATAATTTTACTATTATTCTTTTAACGTACAGTGCCATCTGGGGACTAAACTCAAAATTAAATTTCAAATACGAAACAGTAAGACTTTTTATATCTAGAATGTTTTGGTTTATCAAAGTATGGCAGATC
Source organism: Cheiracanthium punctorium (assembly GCA_038373885.1). NCBI lineage: Eukaryota > Metazoa > Arthropoda > Arachnida > Araneae > Cheiracanthiidae > Cheiracanthium > Cheiracanthium punctorium. The sequence continues at coordinate 1,771 of JAWZYV010001874.1, read as the reverse complement.
ATTAGTTGGTTTCTTTTTAAATAGCATCGGAAGACGCACGATTTTATGGATTAAAAAGTAACGATGCCCAATTATATGTTACAATAGTTCTAAATACGAAATCTCAGCATTCTCCAGTTAAAAGTTTTACAGTCATGTCAAATACATAATTATTCTTGGCGCCAACTTTGGCGACATTACTTCTTTAAAATTGGAACTGCCACTATAGAATATAACAGTGATGTTGCAACCTGGTCTAAGCAATATGTGGATCGGTGATTACAGTTTCGGCTTCACTGTCAGACAGCTAATGCCGTCTCCTTGCATTCTACAGTGTCTCTGCGCTTCATAAAGACTTTCTGACCGGAAAAGATACTATGGCTGATCACAATAATATCGCTGAAAGAATTAACTCCAGTTATTGATACAAATATAGCAGTAAATAATAAAAAAAAACGACGCAGCGAAATAAAATATAAAAAGAAATCTAAAGACTGCAGCTTACAGCGACGAGAAAATTATAGAATTCATCCTTCATGTCTTTTAGTTTAAATGATGTATCTTTCAAGTGGTATTCGACAAGTAGTTCGGCAAAAGTGTGGCAGCGTATGTCTGGAGCTTCATCGTTGTCTTTGGAATTCATTTTCATTTCATTGAACTCTATAACATCTTGCAATAACTAGGAAAAAGAAAAAGAATTGAATGTTACTTATAAACAATGGACAAACGCGTTTGAATTCCCTTCATTTGCTTAATTTGTAACTTTTGTTGTACATTAAGCAGATAATCCTTTGCTTAATATGTTTATCTCCTTTTTCGTCTTATACAAGTAATAATGAGTGTCACAATAATTAGAATAGGTGGTAACAGGCTTTAAATTTTATTAGAGATAATTGGGCAGTGCAAATTGAAAAAATGTTCAAAATGAGGTCGGAAACAAGACTCCGCTAAGAAAAATACCCTCTCGTTCATTTTCAAAAAGTTACTCTTTTTAAACTTGTATACAACACCCGTACAAAACAATTCCCAATTAGTAAAATGCGCACCATTTTCTAATGATGTGACATGCAAAATTTGAGAATCATAACTTAAAAAGGGTCAGAGATATGAAGACAAATACAATGCTGACTTAAATACTTTTCAGTGGCTGTGGAAGTAAAAAAAGTCACTTCGAATGATTGCATTTCAGGGGTCTACGAAAGAAATTACGAAAGAAAATATTTTTTCCACTCGAGCAATAGATGCTTACATTCAGAATCATGTGTAGTCCCCAATTTCTTTCTTTATAGATTTCTCTGCGACGTTACATGATGAAAGACTCAAATTCGGTACATCCGCTCTTTAGTGTACGGGGCACATTTTGCTAATAAAGAATGTTTTCGTACGCGGTTTTATAAAAATTAAAAAATTGTAAAATTTTTGTAAATGGACGCGAGGAATTTTTTCTTAGCGGAGATTTATTTTCGACCCCATTTTGAACATTTTTTAATGTACACTGCTTACTTCTCTGTAATAGATAAAGAATTAAAGCCCGTTACCACTATTTTGGGACACCCTGTATATATATATCGACTCTGAAATATAACGGCCTGTGAAATTCAGATAATTTGCTGATAATAATGCTTATAACGCTGAATATTTGTTGATAATGCTTAATTAAAAAAAACATTTAGAGTGGTTGAGCTGAGTTCAATTTTAGAAACTGAATTTTTGGCGTAAAACTTAGCGATAAATCGCTAAAAGTGGCCAAGTTCTAAAATTTAACCCAGCTCAACCACTCTGTAAATTTTTG